>JARACY010001882.1:0-50372 GCA_029255725.1 Scrobipalpa atriplicella
GGAGACCTCAAGAGTCCAGGGGATCCGCCGGATAAGAAAATCAGCGAGGCTGATGCTGAGAAGCAACCACTGTCCGGGGTTAGTATTCTTTTACTCATAGATAGATAGATAAAAGTTTTATTCAGTACCTACCAGTAATAACAATTAGACAACTTAAAAACTAAAAAGGTTACACACGATACCGAAAAGGTTTCCTATTCAGTATAATACTCCAGTCAAATACTCAAGCGCTGGTTTTCAGTAGGAACCTTACTAAGGGCCGCAATTATAGTTGAGACTCAGAACCGCACTCGGGAGTCGATCAAGCAAGTCATAATTAAACTTTTACTCAGAACTTGAGTGGCTTGTTAATTTATAAACGCAACCGCACTCAAATCAGGTACGTATCAGCTAAATCGAGTTCATGATCGTGAGTCAGTCTTTTTCTTCTTCTTTTAACTTATTTGGCTATTGCAACTGGCAAATCAGCCAGTGTCAAGGCTGCTTTCACCAGATTTTCCTTAGTTTGGCTAGGACAATGTAGGCTGAATCACTTGATTGACTGGGGAAGTTATACAGGGTGTTAAAATCAACTATAAGGGACGTATGGGAAAGTTATACAGGGTGTTAAAATCAGCTTTACGGGGTGTAAGGAAAAGTTATACAGGGTGTTAAAATCAACTTTACAGGGTGTATAGAGAAGTTATATAGGGTGTCAAAATCAACTTTATTCTGTGTATAGAGAAGTTATACAGGGTGTCAAAATCAATTTTAACACCATGTATAACTTCTCTATACACCCTGTAAAGTTGATTTTAACACCCTGTATAACTTCCCCATACACAGAGTAAAGTTGATTTTGACACCCTGTATAACTTCCCCATACACCCCGTATAGTTGATTTTAACACCCTATATAACTTCCCCATACACCCCGTATAATTATTTTTAACACTCTGTATAACTTCCCTATACACCCCGTACGATTGATTTTAACATCCTGTATAAATGGCGCAAAACACATGGCTGATACGCACTTAATACATGACTAGCGACACATCCCGAGTGCGCGCCCGCGTTCTAAATTTGAATTATAATTTTTATAAATTAGGAGCGACTCGGCTGAAGTCTGAGTCGTGATAGCGTACCTAAGTAGGAACTAAAAATTAGACTGAGTAAGACATGCGACTTAAAACTCTACATAAAACCAGTATCAAATTTGAGTGACTTTTATAAATACAAGCATAAATTAACTTAACCTAAGCATATTAACTAAGTAGGCACTTTGGGCGACGGCTCGCGTTGCTCATCATCTCCCGTCGCCTTTTCCCGTATTTCACGAGGCTACCCTAGGGATTGAACTGAAACTGCCTCCGTGGTCTAGTGGTCTAAATCATGGGCTCTTGATCCGGAGGTCCCGGGTTCGATTCCCGGCGGGGGACAATGACTTTGTGTGATTGTTTCTAGTTTAGATAATACCCGTGGGAATCAATGCCGTGGCGTTGCCGTGCCGCAAAGTGGAAAAGCGTGCCATGATTTCATTGATTTTCATACATTATCTCTTCCGCGATATCGTCGACGTTACCGTGCCGTTCCCATGTTGCCATGGACGTGCCGTCTAATGGAAAAACGCCCAATTTCTTAAGGGACATGCGTCGAAGAATAATAACAATTTGTTGAGTATTTTTGTGTTTGAGCACCTCAAATTTTTCGATCTATGTTTCTGGGGAAAGTTGATGAATGAAATTTTATCGCATAATGAAACCAGTGCTACTTGTTACATTACCTAGTTATATATTTAATTCAATGTTATCTTTATAATATTGACATATTTCCAAGAGAAATTTACAAAACACTTTACATTGATGATTCAATAGATAATGTCGGATTATTAGCCTCTGTTGCTACTTTAATAAATTCCGCATTTTATTGCAATTATATCCATTATTTTTAAATCCATCATATTATCGTTAATTTTTATTTTGTAAAGTTTTCAAAGCCGATGTTGGTTGCGGTTTAGATGTTAGATGAATTTTCCTGTTTTTCCGCGATGAAAAGTCATGGATCTAACCAATATGTGTGCCAAATTTCATCCCGATCCGTCCAGTAGTTCAAGCGTGGTTATGTAACAAACATTCAAACATCCAAACTTTTGCATTTATTTCATGACAATAGTAGGAAGATGTACCAAAATTGATTTGTTGACACGAGTCACCATCCCATTACACGAATATACCTACAATTTATTAATTATCAATGACTGAAATGCATGGGTGTTTAAACTAAGTGCTTGCTACTTGCATTGAAATGTTAAATTCAAATAAATAGGTGTCTTCAAAGACCATGCATTTACCTTTTTTGAATGAGTATGTTTGAATTCAGTTGAAATAAGTTTTTTTTTTTAAATTGTGTCATTTCATTATGAAAGAAGGAAAATAACTGAATTTTGCATTATTTATAATTCTTGTTATGACGTCGCCTTAAATAGAACAAAAGACGCGACTTAAAAATAGCCCGTATATCAAAAGAAAACTGATAAAATATTTACCCAATCAATAATACCTGTAATCGTTTGTTTCATATCAACATTGTTAACAATTTATTGCCAATGAATTACATTGGTATTGACAAATCTAGGCCATTACTTGTACCTAGATATCTATATATCACACATACATATAATCACGCCTTTATCCTTAATGGGGTAAACGTCCGCCACGTCTGGCAAGTTTTTAGGGTTATTACAGATGTTTGTGTAAATTGCTATAGTGATGGGTTGCCAGCCCATCGCCTAAATTGCAATACATGAAACCCTCGAATCCCTTAGCTGGTTTTTACAGCATGCCCGGGAGGAGATGCAGCTAGCACGTTCTATGTTTTTCTATCACTCCCAGTCCAGCATGGAAGAATAACTATACGGTGTAAATTTATATACGTTTCCTGGAAAACAAACATCGCACCGATATGTTATTTACTTAATTACTCACTGTTACGTAATACAATTTTTCACCTGTGTAAATTTCGGCGCCAAAGGTTTACGTTCAACACACCGTTAAAGCCTACTACACACGTCAGCAGAAGGTTCGGCGCTACGCGGCGTAGCTGTCGAGCTGATGATCCTTCCTCGAGTACGCATTACCACTAACACCCAGTATTACCATAAACACCTTGTTTGGCACTATAATGTGTCGGCGGAATGGTGTGTCGTATACGACCGAAGGTTCCGCCACTGAACGTTACGCAGGTGTGTTGCTACCCTAAGGATTCTGTAACTAACCAAACTTCACTTTATTACAGAAAAAGGAGGAAAGATGGCACACAACGCTGATGCAGGTGTCGGTCCCGTTCTTCATCGCGGGATGCGGCACCATCGGCTCCGGTCTGGTCTTAGGACATGTTCGGGTAAGTGTATATGGAAGAGAAAAGTTCACTCTAAGGCCCGTATTTATAATCAGCTCTCAAGAGTGACAGCGAGTTTGAGTTCGTATCAGAAATGTCATTCCAGTACAAAATCACCTGTCAAATCCGCACTTAATATTGCTCTCAATCTTAAGATCGCTTTATAAATACGAGCCTAATACATAAAAAGGAAGAAACACAACACTAAATGCAGTTGTCGGTGCCGCGGGATGCGGCACCATCGACTCCGGTCTGGTCTTAGGATATGATCAAAATCCCAATATATGTGGATGGATATATTGGGAGAGGACGACCAAAGAAAAGATGGATGGATTGCGTGAAAGATGAAAACAGGTGTGAGTGTTGAACTGACGGCTGACAGGGATGAATGGAACAAGAAAAAGTACTGCGCCGACCCCAAATAAATGGGATAAGGGCAAGCTAATGAACATTTTGACTTTACCTATAACGTAAATTAGGAAATTATTGTTTTTCGT
Organism: Scrobipalpa atriplicella; assembly: GCA_029255725.1. Lineage (NCBI taxonomy): Eukaryota > Metazoa > Arthropoda > Insecta > Lepidoptera > Gelechiidae > Scrobipalpa > Scrobipalpa atriplicella. Next base: position 3,875 of record JARACY010001882.1, read on the forward strand.
AAAAATACAATATTAAGGTTTTCTTATAATTTCAGGACTGGGACGTCTTCGTACAAGTATCAGCCATTTTCGTGTTAGTTCCTTCTCTTTCTGGTCTTAAGGGTAAGTCATTTTACCTTATTAATTATAATTAATTAATTATGTGCAAGAATTCTTATCGACAGATGTACAGTAAATTAATATGAAGAATGTATTTGTCAATAACAAGGATAATAATTACCTACGAATGCGGTTTCTAGGTTTCCACACCCATGACCTCCAATCAGAAGATGAATTAAAGTATCATTATAAAAACCGGCCAAGTGCGAGTCGGACTCGCGCACGAAGGGTTCCGTACCATCATTTATGAAAATGGAAAATAAAATCATATCTGTTGTCCGACTCGCACTTGGTCAGTTTTTAGTATTTGTTGTTATAGCGGCAACAGAAATACATCATCTGTGAAAATTTCAACTATATAACTATCACGTTTCATGAGAAATAGCCTCCGAAACATTATGTACGAAAACGAGCAAGAAAATCACGTTTTTGTATGGGAGCTCCCCTTAAATATTAATTTTATTTTGTTTTTAGTATTTGTTGTTATAGCGGCAACAGGATTACATAATCTGCGAAAACTTCAGCCCTCTAGCTATCACGCTTAATGAGATACAGCCTGGTGACAGACAGACGGACGGACGGACGGACAGCGAAGTCTCAGTAATAGGGTCCCGTTTTGCCCCTTTGGGTACGGAACCCTAAAAAATTATAAGATTAGCACAAGATTGTTGAAGGGGGCTTACCCTGGGTCAATGATATTACTGATAGAAGAATAAGTGCAGAACAAATACGATGCACGATTAGAAAAGGATAATCAAACAAAGGATAAACAAAGATGACAGAATGAAATGAAATGACATTGTTTGAAGGATAAGGAAAATAATGAAACGAATTAGTAATTTCAAATATCACAAATTAATAGGAGGTGTGGGAAAGCTTCTTGCTAACTGATATAGGTTGCTCAGTCAGCGAAACTGAACAACTTTCTCAGTCTTTCAGGGCATGAAAAAAAATTTGTTCTCCCCATACAAATTGTCTGTTCGCGGTAGTATTTTTTATGGGGAATTCAAAATTCTTTTTCATTTCCTGAATTCCAGTTTTGTTGACGAAATGAACGACCTCTATAATTTTTTTGGAAGCTGTCCCTTACACCCGGAATAATTATAATGAATTAGAATAAAATATGTTCTATGATTTCCGTAAGAGAAAATTATATCTCAAACAAGCTTATTATATAACTGACTGCATACCTCATTAAACTATTTTTAGCAATAATTTTAAAGAAGTACTAATTAATGTTACATTTTAACGGCAGCTTAATTAACTTTAAATCAGCTGGGACATTAGTAAAGAAGAAACCCATTCTATTATTTGGATGCAAAATTAGAGGAAAATATTTTGCTTTAATTTTTTTTTAGTTATGACAGCAATATAAACATTGACACTATGAATAAGTATATAAGTAAAATATCGAATGTTTGAAACTTATATGTTTACAGTCAAATAATAAATAATATCTAATGCAATGATATCCTATATCAAATAGGATCCAAGATTCATAACTTTTTTTTGCGGTAAGTTGTTTTTTTTTTTTTTTTTTTTGTTAGCCTGGGATGTCCCACTGCAGGGCAAAGGCCTCCCCTTTCTCCTTCCACATTTCGCGATCTTGAGCCATGTTTACCCAGTCCCTGTCAAAGGCATCTAGGTCGTCACGCCACCGTTTTCTTGGTCTTCCTCTTCCTCGCCGGCTATCGAGGGGAACCCACTCTGTTGCTAACCTGGCCCATCTATCTGGGTGCATTCTGCATACGTGACCCGCCCAGTCCCATTTCAGTTTTGCCGTCTGTAAGTTGCTTATGGATATAAAATGATAAGAGTACCTATACAACAGAAATAAAATCGGTCTACTAATTTTTAGGTTTACTATTATAATTAAATTGTCGTGATAGTAGGTATAGGTACCTTTTTTCTTTGAAGTATCAGTATTGGTAAAAGACTACGTTTATCTTTGACTTTAGACTAACGAATAGTGGTAAACATCACAAAGGTAGACATCACAAAGATCATCAAATATCCAGTTTCATTAATCCAGTTTTTATACGACACCTTTGACGTCATAGACAATGGAGCGATTATGGCAACAAACACACAATTTCACAAAATGACAGATTTTTATCACACAATCATTGTGTACGGAAATTATGGCTGTACACTGTGTAATTACGTGCATGTTTAAGTATGTTTTCTTATATTATGCTCGACTTAAATATTTCTTTGCAATAATGCAGGCAGACACACTTAATTGAAAGAATATGGCTAACAAAAAGCAACAAAAACATGAAATGAAGATGAAAGAACCGAAACATTTAATGTACCTTCTTGTCTCACACAACAAACAAGTAAGCCGTGTCAAATATTCAATATGTACCTTTAGGTCTTTGCCCTGCAGTAAAATACCATATCACAGGCTTTAAAATAGCATTGTTGGACTTCCATCATCATTTCTCTTGCCCTTATCCCATTTATTTGGGGTTGGCGCAATATGTTTTCTTCTTCCATTCATCCCTGTCAGCCATCAAATCTACACTCATTCACAGAAACATCCACAAAGAACACCCAGACCCAGGAACAGACATTCAAATTCATCATTCAAATGTCTGCCCGGCCGGGTATCGAACCCGGGACCCTCTGCGTAGTACCATCTTTCACACAGTCCGTCCATCTTTTCTTCGGTCGTCCTCTCCCACCACAACCAGATTCATAACCCCCTTCCCTATATGGCTTTCACACCTCCGCATAACATGCCCATTATCATATAGTACCTAACATACAGTACCGTCCTATTAAAAATTGGTGTGTCAAACTAGTTGAACTCGTGACTGCGGTGTTATTTCGAAAATGCCCTTTAAAACGCCTAAAAACTGCAAATAAACATGTTTTTCACATGGTTATTTAAAGGACATTATCGTCATTATCATTCACAAAATCTTTACGAAATTCTAAACACAACGTTTATTGTAATTTATTTCTTACATCACGCGACGAAGGTATCTATGTTTAACCGCGTTTAAAAAAAGAGTGACTAATAAATAAGACTGAATATTGCATTGTATCGGACCACTGACTGAAATACCTAAATGGATTTCACTTGTATCGGGTGTAAGGGACAGCTCCGCAAACTGATAGGGGTTGCTCAGTCAGCGAAACTGAACAACTACCACTAGGAAATTCTTTAAGGAAAGAAAAAAAATTAGACCTACCACTAAAAAGAAACAAAATTTAATCTCATGACCAATAATTAACTAAAGGATGTCATTCTTATGATTCATCATAATATTATGACTAATTAATTGTAATTAATATTTTAATCGGACCTATCGATAAAAACAGACACAATACTGAAAAAAAAAATCTTAGCTGGAACGATCCTATTGAAACTGACTTAAACCGAAAATTTCCAGTATAACTAGTTTCAGCCAGTAACCATTATCATAATTTCGTCAATCCCAATGTGATACAGATACCTAAGCTAGATTTAATTTGTTTTCGAATGTAAAGCTTAAGGTAATAAACTGGATATTAATTGATTTATTTATATGAGCTTAATAATACACCTATTTAAAGAATCCATAATATAATTGAAGATAGTCCTGATTTTGGCGCTTTCTTTAGAAAATAAAGAAAAGATATACCTAATAAAAAGAAAACTAACTAAACGGCTAATTTGTTTTTGTTGAACGGAGAGTTAGCCCTCGACGTTTCGACCCTATACAAGGATTTTCATCAGCAGAGAAGAAAGTCGCACTTGCTGATATAATTTTTGTTTTGTTTTGTCCCTTTGTGATTGCTTAAATTATAACAGAAGTGGGATCAAAGATCTTGTAGTGTATTTTATTATTATTTATAATAGGTTGTGTGGTTAATTGTTTACATTTCACAGATCTTATTTAGGCATGTGGTCTTTGGTTCAATGCGATGTTATAGATATTTTTGCTGATTATGTGTTATAGGCATGATTTTATGTAGAATGTAGATTATAATGTCTTAGAATAGTGCGTAGTATTCCTTCATCGCTTTTCATTGTACCAATGTAATGTTTATTAAATATGATACACTTGGCGGCCCCACTTTAAACACCATAATTTCAAAACATTATCGTAGGATCTCGTCTATGTTTATTTAAGACAGATTTTGCTATTGGAGTCCTAACATTGACAGGTGTCATATTGCTAAACTTTTACTCATGTTATTGGGACGTCAAGTTCTGTCCTGTTTTAATAGTTGACGAAATCATAGAACATAGTTTAGACTTTAGACAACTTAATCCAGTTAGGAATTTGGACCTTAAAATGACTTGAGCCGCTGACACCATTTACGTATGGGAGGGCCAAATTTTAGTGTGAAAACTTCTTTAGCGGCGTTGTGCACTTTTTGGGATGGATAAAATTTTTTAAACTCGCGACAGATCGGCAGACCAGAACTCCTGACATCTGGTCACACACAAATTGTATATTATGTGGAAATGACAAGGCAATATTATATTGTATGCATAGTATAATATTGTAAAAAATAAACTTTCTCGGGTAACAACACACACACACACTAACACACACACACGATTTATTTGAATGCTGGTTTGAAAGCCTTTAAAACCTATAAAATGCACCAGCTGCGTCATAGAGTACCCGAATGAATGCCAGCTTAGGTGATCAATGTGATGGGCGGACAGACAACTCGTCACCTTTTAGCAATGTACAGTACAATACGGGGTGTAAGGGACACCGTCCCGCAAACCCCTATCAGGGTTGCTCAGTCAACGAAACTGAACAACTATCAAACTGATCAAATTTTTGGTTTGCTTGTGAAATAGGTATATGTTTATTTAATAATACGTTATAAGGACTGAAGGCTTAATTTTGTGTAAATTATAAAATATGTAATATATTTGTCTTTTTGTGTGCAGGTAACTTGGACATGTGTCTGGCATCGCGTCTGTCCACGCAGGCTAACTTGGGCAACATGGAATCCGGCAAGGAAGTCATCTCTATGGTCATCGGAAACATATCACTAGTACAGGTGGGTTTAACTAAAATAATAGCGCTTCTTGTCGATAGACCGATAGTATTTAGGGTTCCGTATCCAAAGGGTAAAAATCGGGACTATTTCTTAGGACTCTACTGTCCGTCTGTCTGTCACCAGGCTGTATCTCATGAACCGTGATGGCTAGACAGTTGAAATTTCCACAGATGAAAGGGGCTGCCATTAAAAAAAACACAGATTTTGTGCCTCACACGACTATCGAGCACATTGGAAATGAATAAAAAATATTGTAGATTGTTTTTCAAAAAGGTTGGCTACAGAGCAAACCCTTGACCCGATCGTCTTTGTTTTAGGCTCAAATTGTAACCGGCTAAATTGTCCAGAGGAAATTTTCTTAATTTTTTAAAATCATTCCTTGTTTCGATAATATCGAGCGCCAAAATCAAAAATTCGAAACAAAAACACTATTTTATAACTTTTTTTCTCAAATAATCCCATTGCACCTCTCTTGTGAACACGCGTCTTTTGAGCCTTTTTTAAATATCATATCTTCACAACTCTACGAGATATAAGGGATCGCACTTTTTCGTGAAATCGGGGCCTATACTGGAGCGAAGTAAAAGACATTTCTAATGTCAAAACGTGTTTTTTGTAATCCGCGCCACCCTACAGTCTCGAGGTCAATATTGGCCTCGCAGTCATGCCTTTATGACCGTGACCGTACCTACATGTGGCATGAAGATAAACCTACACTTAAATATGTATTACAATGCAATGACTTCGTGACTGTCCGTAATAGCGCGATTGACATAAACGTCGGGTCGTTACGCGTTGTTACCCAACAATACGTTAAACTCTTCCGGTAACTACTGCACAAAAATACAGGCTTGCCTGTGAATAAATCCGGATAGATAATCCCATCCATCCATCTCCCTAGCCTTTTTCCCGTATTCCACGGGGTCGGCTACCTAATCTAGGGGATTGAACGAGAGTACTGGTTTTTACACAGAGCGACTGCCTTCTGCCCTCCGCAACACAGAAGAGAAATCAGACCCAATCCTAGATTAGGTTTTTGCCCATTGCCTGTAATTAAATCCTGATCGATAATCCTATCAAGAGTTTGGTCTGTAACTGCTCTTCCATGGAACCCGAGAATGCCATAAAATAGGGAACTGTACCTACTATTTGGGAGTTTAAAAACGCCTGGGTTCATCAGGTCGATCGACTCGAAACCCATAATGACAGAAGTAGAATAGGGAGATCGGACCTTAGTCAAAATTACTTAATTGAGTTAGACATTGGTGTTAATTCAGGACGCACTATTACTAATTCTAATTCTTAGTAGCGCTGTCACTTTCTTAAATTTGACATAAGAACAGGATAGCAAACAAACACGTGACTTTGACATTCTTAATTTGACATACGGCGCTTTAAATAAGGAATGACCATAGAGCGTGCTCACTAATTTTAATTAATTTAAGCAGTCTTATGTCAGATAAGAAATGTCAAACTCACGTATTTTTTTGCTATCCTGTTCTTATGTCAAAGTTAAGAAAGTGACAGCGCTACTAAGAATTAGAATTAGTAACTGGATGGCGTGAATTGAGGCCATTAGATGTTAAATTATTATTATTATTATATTAGCCTAAAGTGTCCCACTGCTGGGCAAAGGCCTCCCCTCTCTATTTCCAGGCAACAAAAAAAATAAAAATAAAATATATTTAATTTTGTTTTGACATCTTGAAGTTTAAACATCCTAATCCATTCAGACTTCAATTGAAATGGATAAAACAATTGAAATGAAACTCACGACACAGTCTACAATTTTTCCTAATAACGCAGTGGATGGTCTGCAATTTTCCTGCAATTATACTCTAATTATTAGTTATATTGTGTGCACGTATTGTTCAAAATGAACACTCCGCTGTGGATTAAGAGAACAAAGTCAAGTATACGAGTATACAACATGTAACAGAAAGGGTATATGCATCGTGAAATGTGTGAATCCACCCATGAAACTGAACAACTTTCCCTAAGGAACATAGGTCGAAATAGGAAAAAAAACTACTTCCCATACTAAATTTATGCAGACAGCTGATGTATTTTGTTCAGTTTCATGGGTAGATTCACACCTTTCTTGATGCATATACCCTTTTTTCTGTTACACGTTGTATTATTACCTAGGTTGGGTACTGTAGCAATTTTAATCTTTTCTGTCTAAAATATCACATAAGTAATGGAAGTAATTCTTATGTGCTCAAAATCACAAAATCTTGACTTAAATCGTTACCTGTTATCTTCTATTATGAGAGAACAGAAAGAGACAACTACAAATTTTACTCAAAATTTAGTTCAATGGTGTCCTCAATGAATCGGTACCATTATACTATAATATTTTTGACAGATTAGTTTTTTTTTTGTTAGAGAGTCAAAAATGCTAATATCAAATGTCTATTTAAAAATTTGATAATATCCAATAGAAATTATGTGACAAAGGTGACAAAGTATGGGTGCGTTCAAATATATAAGACTATTAGTTGATGATATGACTATATGGTAATGTTGATGGTTGAAATTGCAATAAATAGGTACATCGAAAACACTCGAATGCCCTAAAGAGAAACAGTTGGTATCTACTGTGAAATTTCTCATTAATTTTCAAGGGCTTCTTTCGACAATGAAACTGATCCACTTTTCTATGGAATATAGGTCGAAATATGAAAGATGAAATTTGTGTTCCCATACAAAATTACTCAAACAAAATTACTCAAACCAGGTAAAGAAAGCAGTGACCCCAAAAGCTATCGTCCGATTTCCCTCCTGTGTCATACGTACAAACTCCTAGAGAGAATGCTGCTAAACCGCCTTATAAGTGTTGTGGACCCCAAACTCATCCCAGATCAGGCTGGCTTTAGACCAGGCAAGTCCTGCTGTAGCCAAACGCTAAAACTCACCCAACACATAGAGGATGGGTTTGAATTAGGCTTAGTAACCGGCGTTGTATACGTAGATTTATCAGCAGCGTATGACACAGTGAACCTGAGAAGACTGTTATGTAAGGTGACTGATATAACAGGCGATCATAACTTTACGAAGTTCCTTAGTGAAATGCTTCACAATCGCCGATTTCAAGTCTACCTCAATACAGAAAAAAGTCGATGGAGGTCACAGAAGAACGGGTTGCCACAGGGAAGTGTTCTAGCACCGCTGCTATTCAATGTGTACACAAATGACCAGCCTTCTCCACCTAACACGGAACGCTTCTTGTACGCGGATGATTTAGCTTTGACCTCACAGGCGCGGTCGTTTGAAGAGGTTGAGTCCAGATTGTCAGCAGCCCTCAACACCTTAAGCTGCTACTATGACAGTAACGCACTGAGACCCAATCCTTCGAAAACCCAATCCTGTGCGTACCATCTTAGAAACCGTGAGGCGAACCGTGGGCTAAACATTTTCTGGCGTGGCGTGCCTATAGCTCATAACCCGTTGCCTAAATATCTTGGCATTACCTTGGATAGAGCACTGACATACAAAGCGCACTGCAAAAACACGCAGCAAAAGGTCAATACGCGCAATAACCTACTGCGTCGACTAACCTCAACCAGGTGGGGAGCTTCTCCGGAAGTTCTGCGGACTACGGGAATGGCATTATGTTTTTCGGCTGGCGAATATGCCAGCCCGGTCTGGAGCCGTTCAGCACATACAAAGTCGGTGGATGCAGCTTTAAATGACACATGCCGAATAATTACGGGCTGTCTTAAACCTACTCCAGTAGAAAAGCTGTTTCCACTGGCAGGCATTGCCCCACCCGACGTCCGCAGAGAAATTGCAAGCTCAGTTGAGTGTTACAAAAAAGAAAACGACACGAGGCATCCACTTTACCATCACACCCAGGGACCCCAGAGACTCAAAAGCCGGCATAGCTTCTTGAAACACGCTGCTCCAATTACTACCAGTGCTCCAGAGGCCCGGCGTGAGCTTTGGCAGGAGAGATACCCTTCCGCTTCTCCAAAACCAGTAAAAGAAGTCCTTCCCCCAGGTCATAAGCTCCCGTGGATGACTTGGAAGTCCCTTAACAGACTCCGGACCCAAGTCGGTCGCTGCAGGGACAATTTGTGCCGATGGGGATATAGCACGAACAACCAGTGCGAATGTGGTGCCTCCCCCCAAACAATGGCACATCTATTGTCTTGCCCCGCGTGCCCTTCATCTTGCACGCAAGAAGACCTGTATAACGCTACTGACGCCGCAGTGCGTTTGGCCGAGTACTGGTCGAAATTAATATAGTAACGCCTAAACGATCGATACGAGAAGAAGAAGACTCAAACAACTGACACATTTTGTATAAGTAGTCCTTTTATCTTTCAATTTCAATTTTCAAACTATGTACCTTCTTCATTTTCTTTTATAACTTTGAAGAATGAAAGATCTCGTATAGTTTTTATTACTTATTTATTACAAAAAGTGCTAACAAACCACTGAAGGTTAAACGTAGGTAGATCAACCATTGATATTAATAGATCATTTTCGAAATTGGAATGTTCTAATCCATAATCCATTGTGAATTATTGTCATTATGGTCAAGAAATTGTTATAAATTGGTATCGCGTGGTACCTTCAATTACATAACACAATAAGTAATCAAAGTGATGAATTGGGTATTCTTTAAAGTAATTGAAGAAGGTAATGATGTCCAAGAGAGTGATATTTCAAGTCCAATGTCAACTTTCCTACCTATATGATTTTCTAATATCCAGATGAGACAATCAAGAATATACTAAAGCAGTTTCTTTTTGTACTTCCTGCTAAATCGGATCTGAAATTGATATTAATTGCTATTTTACGAGTCTCGATTCGTAGAGGTCACGACTTAACTTATTGCCGTCCCTTCCTGTTCTCTCATGAATCTATAGAAATAGAAATAATGACAAGTGTCAATTTTAGTCAAGACTTACTTTTGTGCGCATCCGAATCGCTCCCAATGTATATTATAAAGGTACGTCCTCACCTCACCAGGAGTCTTCGTTCGCGAGCAGCCTGCGTTATTTATGTGATAAGCATTTGTCGTCTATACAGATGACCTATGCGTCGCATGTTGCTCGCGAACGAATGCTCGCAGTGAGGACGCACCTTTAAGGACCATGGTAACTCAACTATTGGAGCGATGGATAGGCTCAAGTTTTACCCCAACCCCATGTCTTAGGCTCGTATTTATAAAGCAATCTCAAGATTGAGAGCAATATTTAATATGGATTTGACAGATCGTTTTGTATTTAAATGACATTTCTGATACGGACTCAAACCCGCTGTCACTCTTGAGAGCTGATTATAAATACGGGCCTAAATTCCTCATTTTCTTTACTTACAAAAACATTTTTTTTTATTTCAGGTGCAAGCAATAGTAGCGGCAACAGTGGTCTCATTGTTCGCAATAATAATGAACACAATAACGGATCGAACCTTCAACGGAGACTATGTTTTACTGGTGATAGCGTCTGCTGTTTTCACTGCTACCACCACTTGCTTCGTACTAGGTAAGATTATGATCACTAAGGCTTGTATTTATGAAAGTAACTCAAATTTAATACTAATTTTATGTACAGTTTTAAGTCGCCTGTCTTGCTCAGTCTAATTTTTAGTTCCTACTTAGGAACGCTATCTATAATTTATAAACATTATAATTCAAATTTAGAACGCGGGTGAACATTTATTTTCTTTTTTTTCATGAGGCATTGACACTGGCTGATTTTCCAGTTGCATTAGCCAAATAAGTTAAAAGAAGAAGAAAAAGACTGACTCCACTCCCGATTATGAACTCGATTTAGCTGATAGTACCTGATTTGAATGTGGTTGCGTTTATAAATTAACAAGCTACTCGAGTTTTGAGTAAAAGTTTAATTATGACTTGCTTGATCGACTCCCGAGTGCGGTTCTGAGTCTCAACTATAATTGCGGCCCTAACTATACCGGGTGTGAAAAATAGCAGACTAAACTTTAGTTAGTGTGTGAACCTACCCGTGAAACTGAGCAATTTTCCCAAAGAACAAAAGTCGAAATATGAAAAAAAAATTGGCTCTCTCATACAAAATGACTCAAGCTGCTGACTCCATGAAAGGGCCAAATTTTACACATTTCGACAATGTTCCTTGGGGAAGGTTGTTCAATTTCATGGGTAGGTTCACATCATACCCTAAAGATTGCCTAGTTTTTTTTACCTCCTTATAGATTGAATATAATAAGAGAGAGGCCTTTGCCCAGCAGTGGGACACTAATGGCTAGATAAGATAAGATAAGATATAGATTGAAGTAGTCGAAAGGTGCTATCGATACGGTGAGGACACGACTTAACCATAACTAAATCCGTTTAATACTTTATGAACCACTTTTACCTTGTACCTTGCACCTTAATATTTCCCTGAAAATAATGAGAAATTTAACAATAGGATCTTTTAAACCGGTGGAACAACCAGTACAGATTACCAGTTTTGTTTAATTGATGTTTCCATTGTGTTAAAAATATCGACTAGAAGCAAATGGGTTTACCAATTAGCGGAGTAGGTAAATGATTTTTTCCGGATATAATTGGTAGGAAAAATTATTAGGATTATCAAAAAAATCTTTAAATTAAAACTGCACCGGTTACAACTGGATTTGTGGTTTTCTTTGCGTATATTCCCCTAATCTCACCATATTGGGCGCTTTTCCACTAGACGGCACGTCAACGGCAACGGCGACGGCACGGTACCGTCGACGATATCGTAGGTGAGATAATGTATGAAAATCAATGAAATTATATGACACGCTTTTCCACTTGCCGGCACGGCACCGTCACGGCATGTCATCGATTCCCATAGATATTGTCACGTGATCGTCGCCGTGCCGTCGCCGTTGCCGTTGACGTGATGCCTAGTGGAAAAGCGCCCATTGTCTAAAGAATTCGTGTCTTCCTCAGATTTCGTGATGGTCATGGTCATCTATGGGTCACATAAGTTTAAGGTCAACCCGGACAACGTGGCCACGCCCCTAGCCGCGTCAATAGGAGACATCGTCAGTAACTCCGTCCTTGCCGTCACAGCGCAGTATATGTTTGAACAGATACGTAAGTACTTTCTAATGGTTATGAAAAGATCACACAAGTTCAAGGTCAACCCGAACAACGTGGCCACGCCCTAAGCCGCGTCAATAGGAGACATCGTCAGTAACTCCGTCCTTGCCGTCACAGCGCAGTATATGTTTGAACAGATACGTAAGTATTTATGAATCAAGTTTTTTTTCTTTACACATTACTGTAGATAGGTCATAGTAATCTGCGGGTCACACAAGTTCAAGGTCAACCCAGACAACGTGGTCACGCCCCTGGCACTTGAGAATCAAGTTTTTAGTAGGTAATAGTTATCTACGGGTCGAGTAATTTCAAGGTCCACCTCGTAGTTATTTACACGTGTCTACCAGAATTATCCTAGAGCTAAAATGTACAATTTAAAACGAATCATCCTAAATTTACGAGTTTAAACCTGTTAAATAGCTTTTATGGCAAAATTGGCGTTTTCCGGTAAACAAATACAGATAAAAGCGTTTATATACGAGCCTAGTTTTTCACGATTTTCACTTCCTTGTCATAATGTTTACTACTTACTTCGTCTTACTACACATAGGAAAGAAGTCATTAAACTGTTATGGTTTAGACATTATTAAACCTTGTTTTATGAGTTTTCAAAGTTTACTGCATCGTTTTATGACACGTTATCAGAAAATCACTTTTCATTACAATTGATTTTTCAATTTATAAGTACTTGATCATGGTTACAAACATTATGAAGATGACATGAGTCTAAATTTTAAATGGGTTTGCTTTTTGGAAGGGTCTTTGGGAAAGTCTTCTTTCTCACTTTTGAGACATAAGAGTTGCATGCATTCGAAAATATTGACCCAGGTTCTAAGCGCATAATTTTGATGATTCTCTTTATGCTGATACAAAAAGTTTGCTTCACCACTTAGGCGTTGATGCCACCTCATATATTTCTTGCTAAACTGCCTCCGTGGTCTAGCGGTCTGAGCCATGGGCTCACGACCCGGAGGTCCCGGGTTCGATTCCCGGTGGGGTACAATGACTTTGTGTTGTTGTTTCTAGTTTGGTTGGGACATTGCAGGCTGATCACCTGATTGCCCGAAAAGTAAGATGATCCATGCTGTCGGATGAGCATGTAAATAGTCGGTCCTGCGCCTGATTTCTCTCTGGTCGTGTCAGTCAGTATGTCCTATCAGAATAAGAGATTGAAGGAATAGAGAGTGCACTTGTGTGTTGCGCAAAACACTTGGGCACTAAAAACTAGGCTGATCTCTGGGAGATTGGCCGCCGTCACCGAAAATCGGTTGGGAGGACTATTATATATTTCTTGATATGTTTTCTCAAAATCTTTCTTGATTTTTCCAGAAACTTCCCTATGGCAGCCCATCACGCTCATGTGTGTGTACTACAGCCTACTACCTCTGTGGGTGTTCGTGGTCTACAGGAACAAGTATACGAAGAAGGTGCTCACCACCGGATGGACGCCTGTTATCTCCGCGCTATTTATCAGCGGGTATGTTGGTTTTATACAGGGTGTAACAGAAAGGGTATATGCATCGAGAAATGTGTGAATCTATCCATGAAACTGAACAACTTTCCCTAAGAAACATAGGTCAAAAAACGAAAAAAAAATCGTGACCTTTCATACTAAATGCATCAGCTGATAGCGTATTTAGTATGGGAAGTCAAATTTTTTTTTTCGTATTTCGACCTATGTTCCTTAGGGAAAGTTGATCAGTTTCATGGGTAGATTCACACATTTCTCGATGCATATACCCTTTCTGTTACACGTTGTAATTATCAGCCACAGAGTGCTTTTATTTATGAACTCTAGTTTAAGAAAGACAATCCAGAGGGCAATGCTGCCGGTATGCTGGGCACTATGCCTTGTGGGGGACGCATTGGAGGATGTCTTTTACCTATAAGACGAAGCATGTGCCATTGTGCAGTTTTCCTCACAATGGTTTTCTTCACCGTAAAAGCTTCAAATGAATTTACATAACCGAAAAACACTTTGGTACGTGGTGGAATTCGAACCACGACCTCATGCACAGGACGCAGCGGCCATATCCACTACACAATTGGGCCTGCATTTTCACACTAAATTTTAACATTGCCTTTATCTTCAACAGTGTCGGAGGCATCGTTCTGGATCAGGCTGTGGACCGCTTCAGAGGGTACGAGGTGTTCCAGCCCATCGTCAACGGCATCGGAGGCAACCTGGTCTGCGTGCAGTCCTCGAGACTGGCCACCCATCTTCATTCCACCGCCATTCCTGGTATCCTACCGGAGAACACCAGGGTATGGGAGTGGCCATGGAAGACGCTGTTCTTTGGAAGTAAGTGGAGTCTTTTTACTATTAGCGATTTCTGAAGTCTCGTAGAGTCGACTATGAAGCGAGGTCATCTAAAAATTTCAAAATTAATTGTTTAGCATTCCTTATCGATGCTAAGTATTTGGCACCGTGCTCCAATGGAAGGCTGGTTGCAATTGCAAGCCAGGTGGCCCCAAGCTTACTGCTCATGTTGTTGGAAGAAAATCTCGAGATGTAAACCAGGGAAGCCCATTAGACAGAAGATCATAAGACAACCTAAAAAAAAAATAAGGTACTTTCTCCTTTTCTGTAACATACTTACTAATAATACCTTTTTCTTTCAGCTACCGCTGCTAAAGTGGCTAGGATGCTGCTGCTGTTAGCGTTGTTCGGTCAGATCATCTTCATGATCGTCGCTGACGCCGTCTACCAGGGTTTCGTGAGCATTGGGGTGGCGTTCGGTATCACATACGTCATGTGTTCACTGCTACAGGTAATTACTTACTTCTTTTGCATATGTGGGGTCGACAAACGATCTGATGAACGGTGATGTCAGAGTTTAAAAAATCACCTAAATAAATCTTTGGCTTCCCACCTGACTGAAACTTTTAACCTCTTTATTTTTTGTAAAAATATTATCTAATCCCAATAATATTTTGCCTTTGACTGATTGAACCTTTGACTTATTTGTGTCTCGACCTGAGACAACGACCGCTTAACAACCGGATCACCAAATCTTCTTAATTGTCCAACCAACAGGTGACTTAACCTGCATTGTCCTAATCAGAATGGAAACCATCTCGAAACGTTAAAATCACACCGTCAGTTTCAATAAATTATAAACATGTTCTTTTCTTTATTTTAGGTTATGGTACTATTGTACCTAGCGTACGTGCTCGTCCACTTCATGTGGAAACTGAAGAAGGACCCTGACAACGCGGCCATCCCCTACCTGACCGCCCTTGGAGACCTTCTCGGATCGGTGTTCCTCGGTCTGGCTTTCGTCATTCTCTCCTTGTTCGGTATGGAGTATGGCGCCAATGTTCCGAACTGATACATCACCAAAGTTTATACGTGACGCATTCTAAGATATACCAGCATTATACTGCTGAGTTTCGAAGGCGAGGGCTGTGATGTCAGCGTTATGACGGATACCGTCTTTTATGTTTTGCTGGTTTATCTGACTAGACCAGCAGACTTTAACTAGAGTACGTCAAGGCTATAAAGTGAACGTGGGCCCGGCGCTGAAATTTAAGAACTGTCAAATAAATTCTGAAATTTATTTACAGCGTATACTGCAAGTTTGCCAAAAACACGTTTGGCAGCGTCGCCAATCAATCGACCTGTCAATTGTTAGTTCGCAATTCCACCGCCTAAAATTGGTGGCGCTTTTATAGCATGTTAACGTCTTGTTAGAGCCGCATAGGAGTAACAAATTAAAATCATGTAGCATAATACTGGAAAAGCTTTTTATATAGATCAAATATTTTAATAATTTAGCAAACAATTGAGACTACTTATTTTAGGTATGAAAGTAATCGATATTAATGATATTTAAATGGTTTAAAGCTTGCATCGACAGTATTTGAATGGTATTAAAATTGAAAACCAGTTTTGATGGAAGATGGTGCCAAAGTTACCTATGTAGATGACTTTGTCAATGATATTTGATGATATTTTTGTAGTGAATAACCAGCGAGTAAGTTTTGATGGCATTTTTTTTTTAAACTTGAAATGTGTAAATAGTGTTAAATCACATATTATGTGACTGGATATAGAGGCCTTTATACCGTAATACCTCCTGATATATGGTGGCTTAAAAAATCGGTTAAAACGTTAATATTTTTTGTGATTTCTTTGACAGAAACCAAACACATCGCCTCTAACGGCAGAAATCAGTAACCATCTTATTTGAATACAGAGTTGTACAAAAACTTCAGTAATAATAAAAAAAATGTATACTTAACAATGACAATATTCAAATCTGTTATTAAGATTTCCGTACTGGGAGTTTTTGTGCCACCCTGTAGAGATTAGCCTATAATAATACCGGCTTAGTGTTTGTTGAACATTGTAGATAGCTCAAACTGTGATATGTATCCAAAAATGTGATTTATTGCAATTATTATATGTATCATTTGTATAAAATGACACCGTCTGAATGATGTGTCGGTAGACAATAAAATGTGGGTATAAAATGTGGGTTTGTTATATCTGAATGTACTGTTTGAAATCAATATGTTCGGCCAGGTGATACGAAAATGAGAGAATAAAAATAGGGAACTGGAACCCGTTTCACAAATCCATATAAAATTGTGGTAACCTTGCTACTACCCTCCTATGGGAATACGGCAGTAAGGAGCTAGCTGGCAGTATGAAAATACTGAGATTGAGACTTCTGGGCGAGCTCACTGCAAAGTCCATCTCTTTTTCTGACCTCATGCACCTATAGTCATGTCATAATAAAACGACCCTGACCCTGACAGACTGTATCTTTTTTGTATTTGTGAAATGGGTCATTAATAATCACCATACTAGAAATTGTAATCCCAAAAAAACCTGCCATGGAGCCTCTTGTTTCTTAAACTTGAAAGTACGGTACTTATACCGTTTGCGTTCGCCGTATAGTAAACATTATTAATGATGCTTACTGTTAGAAATGGGGGGGTTCAGTTACATTTTGGTGCCGTGACCAGGATTCAAAACACTGGTATTTCAAAAACACGGTTTTAGCAAAACAACTTCCTACTTACATACATACATATAGATATATTACTACATATAGTATCGAAAAGGGTAATAACTTAAATATCTTCTTTTTCTTTAACTTAAAGTTCCTTTTCTTCACATAAAAAGGTATATTAAATTAGGGAAATAATTTATAGTATGGTGAAAGTATGTTCCCTTGGTATCTCGTCCTTGGAAAAACTTATGATAATTAAATAGTATTAAATGCATTTTTATTGTTTAAAAATTATTCAAAAATATAGAACTAATGCTATAAAATTTTCAAAACTTTTCGGCATTAGATCTATATTTTTGTCATATTCTTATCATTTCAATAATTTGGTCTTCTGTAATTTGAAAATAGAAGAATCGAATTATTTGGTATAAAATTAATCGCATTTATTTATAAGGGTAAATAGTTACCAGTTAAACTGTAGACAATTAAGACAACTTTTAAATATAAGTAAAGATTTTTAACAGAGGTTTAGTACAATGTTTAAAATCTTTACTTGTATAATTTAATGGTACTTGGTTCTTTAGTAATATTAAAAACCCTAGAGTTTATTTTTGTCCATGTAAATAACGTATAATATATGTAAATAATTCATGTGTTAATAATATATTTGTTGTGTAAGTATAAATGTGTATAGTGTATACCGTGCTTTTAAAAAGTATGGTAAAAAATAAATAGTGTAATTTAGTATTCTAAAAAAAATTATCAAATTTTAAATCAGTTTCAATATTTTAATTTGCTTTCCGAAGATATAATTCATTGAAGTCGGTTTTTTTACAAATCGCATTTTTTCGTTAACAAGGCGTATTATTATGATTTTTTATGCAATTTAAAACTTGTAAAAAATTGTTATACCATTGAATAGCAGCTTTTATGACAGAAGTTGGCGCATTTTATATTTCATTTTATATGACACCTAACTTTATAGCTTACTTCTAATACGAAAAGCAATAAACTCATAGACGTATGCAACGATACGATATAACTTATGAATTTTCAGCGAAACTATTCTAAAATAAGTTCCTAAAAATAATAAAATAAGTTTTCTTTACAAAATGCGTTGATTTCGGTCACTTATTCAAGTTCCATACTTAATTAGTTAATGTAGGCAAATGAGTACAATAATAATAATTATTATAAGTGAATGGCCTCTTATTAGGATTTAATTTATTAATTAAAAAAAATCGACTGTCATTAAAAAGTGATCATTCCATTTGATGTATTATAAAATGTAGTTTGTTTTTAGTGACGACGTGTAGAAATAAAATTATCTAATGTAAGAAAAATGCTAATAAAGGAAAGTCTGTTTTTTATATTACCACATTGAGTTTACTTTATTTTCCGTGAAATAATACAAAAGAATTAGGAACATAAGTGCCATACCTACGCAAAGTATTGCGCGTAACTTTAAGCGGCGTAATGTTCAGTTGAAGCAACTCTATGGCCCGTATTTTTGATCAGATCTCAAGAGTGACAGCGAGTTTAAGTTGGTATCAGAAATGTCATTTCAGTACAAAACGGCCTGTCAAATCCACACTTAATATTGCTCTCAAACTTGAGATCACTTTATAAATACGAGCCTATGACACATCAGCCGAATGTCGCATATGCTGCAAGTATCACCAAATTACATACTGGGTGTAAGAGACAGGGTACCAGAAAATGATAGGGGTTGCTCAGTAAAGGAGACTGAACAACTTTCACCAGGAAATTCTGGAAATGAAAAAAAATACGACTTTCCCATACAAAATGAACACTTCGATCAGAAAATTTGTACGGAAAAGCCAATTTTTTTCATTTCCTGATAGAAATTCCTGGTGAAAGTTGTTCAATTTCGTTGACTGAGCAACCTCTATCAGTTTTCGGTACGGTGAACCTTACACCCCGTATAATACGCGATACTTTCCGTAAGTGTGTTAGGGGCATGGCAAATAGGAAGCGGTGCGGCGCCGTTGCGTCGCCGATGCGTCGTTTTTGTATAGAAACTTCAAATCAAGCTGCGCTGCGTAGACGTAAATTATATACAAAATTGACGCGCCTCCGCCTCTCCCGCGCCGCACCGCTTCCTATTTGCCATGCCCCTTACGGCTCTCCGATTATTTTTACATTAGGTATAACTGAGATATTAAATAACTAAAAATGACACTGCAGTAACTTTGTAAATAATGTATAAATTATTTTGAATGAATGATGTGATATAATTATGAGATTTTATCTGTAAATAAAGAAATTGTTATGTAGTACGTAAATCTTTTTATAGCGGAATAGCCTTATAGCTTATAGGAAAACTAATTATCTTTTAGGTAATGAAATAAATATAATTTAAAGTACTATTTAGAGCCGGCGAAAAAATCCAACATCTCTCCGAATTCCGGCGTCAAACAGCTTGCTGTATTTCGTCGATGTGCGGTTTTTTGCCTGCTCTTTATTTGTACTTTAAGTTTTTTTAAAAAAAGGCAGGATCTTACTTTGATTTAAAAATATCAAATATAAAATATATTTGGATATGCAATTTGGGAATGTAATCATCTAATCATAGAAGATTCTGTCTCATTTATTAAAATAATAGAAACTCATCTTTGATATGGATCACACCACACATAGTAAGCTTATAATCGAGTATATCATTCGCTACAAAAATAAATAATATAACTGTAAGGTCTATTTTTACAAACATACTCAAATCTTAATAACATCATTCGCCATAATTACACAGGTGTCTGGTTTTCGGTATGACAGGTGCCTTAGGAACGTATTAAGTTTATTCATTTTAAATAGGATGTCAAATATCTTGGAATTCTAGAATACTTCTAGAATTTTCTTCGATTCCCTGATGCTGAAAACCAAACATTGGTATCCGCACGATTCGTATGCGCACAAAATAACTAAATCTTGACTAAAATGGTTACCTGTCATTGTAAAATATCCTGAGAGAACAGAAAAGGACGTCACATCAACAATTTTGGTTAAGATTTAGTTCTTCTTCTTAGCGAGTGGATTTTCGAGTCGAACAACGACCCGATAAACCCTGGTGTCAGAGTTTTCAAACCGCCTAGTAGCACAGCTATAGGCCTCTGACATGGTTTCAGTATCGACCATTATCAAAGACAGCGACCGGGACCGACGGCTTAACGTGCCCTCCGAAGCACGGAATCTTTTTTCTTTTCGGACAATCAGGTGATTCAGCCTGCAATGTCCTAACCAAACTGGGGAAAACCTTACAAAGTGATAAATTGACACATATCAACTTTGTGTCCCCCCCTGGGAATCGAACCCAGGACCTCCGGATCGTAAGCCCACAGCTTAGACCACTAGACCACAGAGGCAAGATTTAGTTAAGGTATGCTCTCCACGAATCGATAGCATTATTTTTCAAAAGTCCATCGTATCAATAAGGCCCGTATTTATAATCAGCTCTCAAGATCAAGAGTGACAGCGAGTTTGAGTTCGTATCAGAAATGTCATTTCAGTACAAAACGACCTGTCAAATCCATACTTAATATTGCTCTCAATCTTGAGATCGCTTTATAAATACGAGCCTAAATTTCATTTTTATATTCTTCTATTATATTTTGATCATACATTTTTAAATACTGTTCAGAATTGTTTTTAAAGTTTTGTTTTGTAATAAATAGGTTATTTTTAAGACGATAGCATTGTGATGTCCTAAAGTAGCTTAAATTATAACTCTTATTTTTAAATATAAATTAAATTAAAACTGAAATGTAATTTTATTTTCACCTCACAAGATATAGGCTACTAGTTAAATGACATATTAACAATCAAATATTCACTTGTTAATCTACACAAATACTTTAAAGTAGACAAACAAAATGTCTTTCGCAGGATTCGAACCCACGACCTTTGGCATTTAGCAAGCAGAACAGGGTCATTATCCCCTGAACTTTAAACCCAACACAGCCTTTAGAAGATCATACTCGTATATTTCCCTCGTCTCGTTGGTCAAATGGTTAGTGCTTATTCATTTCGGTAACGAATGTTAAGCAACCATCGCCGTGACCAGGCCATGAATGGGTGACCGGTAGTGGTATAACAACTCGAGCGTTTCCGTACTTCGGAAGGTACGTTAAGCCGTTGGTCCCGGTTAATATAGTAGATATTAGTCGTTAAGCCATGTCAGAGGCCATTGCTTAGCATTGGCGGTTTGAAACCTCTGACAGCTGGGTTGGCCACTAACCTAGCAAAAACCTAATCCTAGATTAGTGGCCAACCCAGCTGTCAGAGACTAAGATTGGGTCTTCTGGTTTCCCTTCTGGGTTGCGGAGGTCAGATGGCAGTCGCTCTGTGTAAAAACCAGTACCCTCCTTCAATCCCCTAGATAAGGTAGCCAACCCCGTGAGATACGGGATAAGGCTAGGGAGATGATGACTCGTATATCTATATCTCCCTCGTACTCATTTATTCCGTATTCCTCCCTCTCGAATATTATACCTCCTTTCAGAATTCGCAATTCTAATTTTATATCATCAAATGTATATGGGAGTCGTGTAGCACTCATAAAAAATTACGTTATAGCTGGTATAATCGAATTTAATACGCCCGCAGCCCGCATATAGCGACACCTTCTAATTCAATACCATTAGTTCTGGAAAATTCTACTAGATGGCGCTAGGTTACCGAAATTGAATACGTCTTTACTTATTAGTAGAGGGCATAAAATATAGAAAATGATTAGCTGATTGGTATATTTTCTTGTTTTGGTTAGAATTAGGCTTGTTTTCTGCGGAATAGATTAAAATTTTCCACTACCTACTGAAAAAGTGTGATTTTGTGTTGTATTTTGTATTAACTCAATTTCAGCGTGTACACAATAATGTATGGAAATATATAAGTACCAATTCAATAAACCTATAGCACTAGGTTACACAAGCCGCCGAACGATTTTCCGTATCTTTGGGAGCTTACAAGTTTAGTACCGATTTCCGCCACCAGAGGCGCGGAAGACGATGCTAATTTTCCGAGCGGGGGGCGGGCGGGGTGGATTTACAAACCTACGTTTTAAGGTCAGGGACAGGCGCCCATAACTGCTGTTATATTTAAGACCTTAAGTGTTAACTTATAAAAAACTTCGTATTTCTTTTTTATTTTCTTTTATAATGATTTTTTTGAAAGAGTATACCTAGAGTTCGAAATACGGTTCCGTCCAGAAGAAAGTCTGATACTTGGCAAGCATTTAGCTTTTATTTCACATATTATGGGCTAACAATGTACTTAGCGTCAAGAAATTATTGTTTCCACCCTTAGCCTTTATCAAGGTTTTTATATTTGTAGTGAAAACATATAACTCAACTAAGTAATAAAGAAAATAGAAAAACTCTATCAAACCATGTCAGAGGCCTATTAGCTGTGCTATTAGGCGGTTTAAAAACTCTGACACCAGGGTTCATCGGGTCGAATGACTCGAAACCCACACGACAGAAGAAGAAGAAGAAGATCTGAAACGATTGCTCATCTGTTTGGAATGACGCATGGATACCTCACGAGGTAGACAGATTATGAACGGTTAAAGAAAACCGTTTGAGCCACGTCTGGCGTCCACTTCAATTAATGTCAGAGACATCATATTTCCATAGGCACCTGAAACGTAAATTGATTTTTACTTTCGGCCTGAAAGCGTTTCGCTCCAGTGCATGGAGATCTTGTGGCCAACAGACTAAAGAGTAGCTTCCGAGGCGAGAGAATGCCTGAAGTATTGGTTGGGGCGGTCGACAGCTGATGGCAGTCGGAAGCTGCCCTACCTCCAGCCATTACCCTGGATGCCCTGAATGTCTGTGGACCACCTGTTCCTTGCTCGCAGGCGATCGTTAGCCGAGTGGCGCGGGCCGAGCTCGCAGGGCGCATGCGTGGACATGGGCCGCGCGCACCAGTGTGCCGCGAGGAACGGCCGCCGCCGGTCATCCCAGCCAGACCGCCAACCCGCAACCGTGTATCGATCCACACCACTCGAAATGGTACCAGTATCTAGGTTAGCCGGCTAAAATTAAAGGTGCGTTGGAAATCAAGGCTACCACCGCCGGCGCAGCGCCGAAATAGCAATCGTGCATGGAAAAATGGAAAAAATGTAGCCTATGTTGTTAGTGTTTAGGGGCGAGATTCGCGTGCGAGCCACGCGGTAATGGCGGATAGGAATTATGTAAGATCGACCGTTATTGTTTCGGCAAAAGAATTGATTTCTCGCGTGTTTCAGCGTTTGGGTTTTACCGTGGGATAGAAGTTCGGGGGGTCGTGAGTGAACGTGTAACTAGCGTCGGTTTTAAAGTGGGAGTATCAGTGGATATCGGTCAGTAAGTACGTAAAGAATGTGCTTCACATCTCTAAAGATAAATATAAACCGAGCTCGCGGCTCTAGGTACGAAACTACTAGTCCAAAGCAAATAAAACTCTACACTATTTATGTTAGAGTGCTCATTTATTTGCCTGAACGCATCACATGCTCTACGTGACACAGTTTTCATTACAACACTTAATCTTGACATCAAATGTGACCCTTTAACCCTCAGGACTGTCATCATTTGAAAACATCATCAAAGAAACACAGTATTTTAAAAGAGATCGTTAATATACCCACTCAAGTTCTGAATCTTTTCAGCGCGTACATTAAATTCAGGATTATTTTCGACTTTCTTTTCTAAGTGTGGGTGATACCACCTTAATTACAATAAAACTCTATTGATTTAAGACTCTTCAATACTTCCCAGACTTAGACATCTAAGTACATTGATACTAAGTATACCTACATACACGTTAGTCACTTATAAATGTCATTGGTGCGTTGTTTTAGTCAAGAAAATCAATTAGACGAGTGTGTTTGTAGATCAGAAAGCGAAAATTGATGAAAATTTCGTTGGAAACGCGGTGTATGCGAGGTTAGAGATAATTTTAGGTGCCTAACCTAGAAAGCTCGCAGTTTCGCCGGTCCGCAGCTAGGTGGCGCTAGGTACCACTATTGACTTTTCGTATCCGGAAAAGTGCTTTTGTAACAGTCTTTTTATTCTTTTAGCGAACCGGATTCTTTTTTCGTTGAAAGAATGTCAAAGGTGATTTAAAAGATCTTGGATATAACACACTCAAAACATTTTGATTAACGTAGAGTCAAACATTATTAAAGCCCGTATTTATAATCAGCTCTCAAGACTGACAGCGAGTTTGAGTTAGTATCAGAAATGTCATTCCAGTACAAAATTACCTGTCAAATCCGCACTCAATATTGCTCTCAATCTTGAGATCGCTTTATAAATACGAGCCTATTTTTTTGTAAACTACACATTTCTTTTGCAAGTTAAAATATCACAAATTGTGTCATGAATCGTTTTATAAGTGAACTTTATTTCATAAGCATATAACTGAACTTCTGTTAAATTTATTAGGTAAAAGGCTAACTCTATAACACAAATACATACCTAAATCTACTAAAATCAAATTAGCACTGTCACTTCTAATTATATCCATTACTATTTAAGTTTTCCAATTAAAATAGTAGAAACAAGCTTGTAATTAGCTTTCGAATATCCATTTGCTTGACTTTTGTATTGTAATACTTAGTAAGCTCCCCGAATAAGATAACATAATGACAATACTCTGATTAACATACTAGTACATATGTTTACTTACATAAACACTTAATCATAGTCATGCTTATATGATTATATCCCCTAACGTGGAAGGCAGAGCAGAATCAAATCAAATCAAATAAATACTTTATTGTACACAGGAAAACACAAATTAAACATACATAACATAACATAAGTGTACAGAAGGCGGCCTTATTGCTTAGGTAGCAATTTCTTCCAGGCAACCAGCTTTTGTTTCTATAACTTTCCAAAGTATGTTATACAGGGTGTAAGGGACAGCGTCCCACAAACTGATAGGGGTTGCTCAGTCAACGACACTGAACAACTTTCACTAGGAAAATCTTTCAGGAAGTGAAAAAAATGGCTATTCCATACAAAATGTCCACCTCGATCAATACTATGAGAGTACCTAAGCGCATCAAGCTTAATCTAATCCTACTTAAAAAATTACTAGACAGACCCAAAGATTCCAGTGCATTGCAATCTAAGGCCCGTATTTATAATCAGCTCTCAAGAGTGACAGCGAGTTTGAGTTCGTATCAGAAACGTCATTCCAATACAAAATGACCTGTCAAATCCCCACTCAATATTGCTCTCAATCTTGAGATGGCTTTATAAATACGAGCCTAAGCAACCGTCTGACAACTCATCACTACAATAAAAAACACTGCATAATCACTCCAAATATTGTTTAGAGCGACCAAAACGGGTTGCTTAATTTTAATTACTATAGCATTATAGTACAGACATTTGACATGTAAAACATATTAAGTTTTATAAATAAAATACTGAATACTGAATACTTTGTTTCTCTACCTATCCCGTAAGAATTGAAGGTGTCGTTTTATGTATAAAAGCTATTTCATCTCGTGATTAAACATCTGTTGTGACACATTCGATATAACACCACATATTTTGTCTCAACAAAAACCATGTGTTTCGTTAGCACCAAATAGTTATTTTGGCCATCTTATAATGACAGCGATGCCAAGATGTCTACCCAAAAATAGAATTTACAAATTACTAGCCTATTATTTTTTTTACTCCGCACTTTCGTTTCTAATCTATCTATCTGCTTTTTTCGCTGAGTTTCGAGTTTGATTTCATTTCAAACAACAATAATATTATAATTCCAAAAGCTGAACACTCAATACACGAGACAGTTTGCATTTTGGTTAAGACAATGCAGCCTCGATTACGTCAAGCCATCAATGCCGATCTTTATCTTTGCTAGTGATCATAACACACACTTCACAAAAGAAGAATGCTCTATTTTCTATACTTCACTACCTTTCACTACTCAAAAGTTGTCTGGAAAAGTTCGCTCTTAAACATAAAGACCGCATTAATTCAAAATGATTATTGTAATTTGTGAGTACTCATATTATTGTGAAAGTAGAATAAAGATATTTTACTTGCCATTTGCCAGTCTACTACTGAATCAATGAAGTTCTGGTTGGAAGAAATTGCTGCTTAGCAATAAGGTCGTCTATTTGTACTGTATAATGTGAATTGCCTTTTGTTTATGTATTTTTCTGTGCATAAATGTATATTCTATTCTATTCTGATTTATCTATCTACTCGATACGATATCGCTGAAAATATCAAGATTAAAATTTGAAATAGGTACTTATGAAAACTAGTACAGCAGACAGAATAAGGCCCCGGCGACCTGACCTCGGGAAATGCCAAGGGTCACAATGGGCGTTGCTACCCGCGATGGGGGATGAAGGTCTGTGATAGATATGCAATATGTATAGGTACCTACCTTGATGGTGTAGTGGAGACCGCTGCCACCTGTGCAGGAGGTCGTGGTTCGAATCCTACCACGTACTGATGTGTTTTTCAGTTACCGAATTTCATTAGGTTCGTTTATTCGGCGCTTTAAGGTGAAGGAAAACAAAGAAATTCGAAGGTTGTGTGTGAAGTCGACCAATCGGCACTGTGGATTATGGCCCGATCGCTCTATTTCAGGGTAGGTTCGTGCCTCTCGGTGGGGATGTACCTGATGTTGATGATGATAAGTACTAGGTGTAATTGTGAATTTAATACCAACGTTAACATGTAAAACCTCTCGTAGTAAGAGTTTCGTACCCTTAAAACGTGCTTTACATTTTTTATTCGAAAATGAAATCTTTTAAAATTTTCATGAAATAATCAAAAAACACCGTCTCTACATCTAAATATGAAAATAAGTAGGTATACTGAAAAAGTCAATATACTTAAAATCCGGTACATTAAACCTTCCTAGCCCGGAATCATACCCAAGACCATTGCCCTTTTCTGTTCATATTAATAAAGTGCCTTTACCCTAATTAAATTGTATAGTTTACCCTAATTAAATTCGAAGTTAATCCAAAATATACTTAATTCAACTTAAATCCAGAACAAAGTTATACGTAGCTACAAAAGCTCCGAATATACTACGAGACTCGTAGCGCGTAGACCTTAGCGTAGCGGCTACGGTTTCGCGGTTTCGTAGCGCTACGATTAGGCCATGCTTTAGTACATCTGTGGCTTTAATGATTTTTATTAATAGTTTTTTTTACTGTGTCATCAATATCAAATACGAAGCTTAGGCCATGTTTAGGCTTAGATGAGTGATTTTTGTTGATAGTTATTTTTTCTGTCATCAATATCATCATTATCCATCATCATCATTTTCATCATGACTGTTTCCTACGTTCATTTATAAGTACAGTTCATCCATCTTTTATCGCCCTTCCTCCAGCTGGATAATTCTATGTCTAATATGTTCATTTTCATCACCTACATTTCCAAACTCTCAACATGTGTTAGACGTAGCGAAATCCATTTACTAGGTATTTTACGCTCTGTCTACCCTTAGGAATAAAGGCATGACTTTATGTATGTATATACCTACATTACCAAACCCTACGAACCTACCATAGTCTACAATCGAGGGTTTCAGTGAATTGCAATTTAGGCGATGGGCTGACAACCTGTCACTATGGTAATATACATAATCATCATCTGTATTAACCCTCAAAACTTGTCAGACGTGGCGGAACGACCTAACTATGTTTAGGTAGTTTTTTCTCTGCCTACCCCATTAGGGATAAAGGCGTGATTATATGTATGTATGTATTATGTAATGAGCTCGATAACTCGTGGGTACATAAATAACTCGAACCTCTGTATTTATCAAACAATACCTGCACGTTTAAGCGTCCCATACATTTTTAAACAGTCGGTGAACCGACTTTTTCGAGGCCTTTTTCTGACCCTGGCCGTGTAACCTTGACCTCAGAGGCCATTTGCAATTAAATATAAGTGAGTATGTTGCTAGAATACCATAGATGCACTTGTACACTGACAGCAACGCCTGCAGCGGAGTTGAGAAGTTACTGCTACCGATTCCTTGAAGACACGACTTAACTAAGTCTTAGTTAAAATTATTGCCATCCCTTTCTGTTCTCTCAGGATAGAAAATGACAGTAACAATTTTAATCAAGATTTAGAGATTGGGCGCTTTTCCACTAGACGGCACGTCAACGGCAACGGCGACGGCACGGCGACGATCATGTGACAATGGCCTCGATTCAGGCCGTCCAGTTACTAATTCTAATTCTTAGAAGCGCTGTCACTTTCTTATATTTGACATAAGAACAGGATAGCAAATAAACACATGTCTTTGACATTCCTAATCTGACATTAAATTGCTTAAATTTGACATTAGATTGCTTATTTAACGTAAATAAGGAACATGCTCTATGTTCGGTTCTTATTTAAAGCAGCTTATGTCAAATTAGGAACGTCAAACACATGTGTTTATTTGCTATCCTGTTTTTATGTCAAAGTAAAGAAAGTGACAGCGCTATCTTAAAATTAGTTAAGAATGTGGCGGCCAGATTCGGGGGCAATATCTATGGGAATCGATGACATGCCGTGACGGTGCCGTGCCGGCAAGTGGAAAAGCGTGTCATATAATTTCATTGATTTTCATACATTATCTCACCTACGATATCGTCGCCGTTGCCGTTGACGTGCCGTCTAGTGGAAAGCGCCCAATACTAACAATCCCTAATCTCAACAAAGCTATGCCAACCTATTAGCAGTGGAAGTCTTGAATGTAAATAGCCTAAGACCGAAATGCCAGCCAGGTCTATAAAATTAATCAAATAGCTAATTGATTGTCAAGATCAGCTGATTTCGATGCAAGATGGATGGTCAGTTGACGCGTCATTGAAGACAAAATTGGTGGTGATCAAATTAATTGATTTGTCTGATGCGGGGATAAGCCCGAAGGTGTAGTGGATAGGGCCGCTGCTTCCTGTGCAAGGGGTCTCGGTTCGAATCCCAATTCGTGTTCGAAAATGTGCACAAAGTCTTATCGCTGACAGCGATCTCTACCAGACAACCTTTGTGTAGAGGAAATTTAAAGAAGGCACGAACGAACAATCATTATAACAAAAGATAAAGGTTCTTCTTCTTGTCGTGTGGGTTTCAAATCAATCGACCCGATGAACCCTGGTGTCAGAATTTTTAAACCGCCTAATAGCACAGCTAATAGGCCTCTGACATAGTTTGTTTAACGACCACTATCAAAGACAGCGACCGGAACGGGACCGACGGCTTAACGTGCACTCCAAAGCACGGAATATTTTTTCTTCCAGATTGATGATTTAGCCTGAATTGTCCTTCCAAAAAAATCCTGTCCTGGGGAAAATCTCACAAAGTGATAAATTGACAAATATCAACTTTGAGTTCCCCCCTGGGAATCGAACCCATGGCTTAGACCACTAGACAACGGAGGCAGGAAGGTAAAGGTGATCTCACCGACAGATGGCGCTGTTTTACATCGCGAGTATTTATTTGCTTTTGCCCGATCGAAGGTACCGGTTTATGGGCCATTTCACTTTTATTATAACTGTGGAATTCTCGTTTTGTAATCCGGTTCTTCTAATCGTGAAGTTATCGCCAATGAGTAATCTGGAGCTGCCTGACGATAGATATTTTTAGCTACTTCTGTATGCTTCTGTCATGCACAGATTAGAAAAACAGCAGCCAAATGGCCTATCACGAAGACATCGCAACCCCGATTTCGTTTTACTATGTTTCAGGCTCGTATTTATAAAGCCATCTCAAGATTGAGAGCATTATTGAGTGCGGATTTGACAGGTCATTTTGTATTGGAATGACATTTCTGATACGAACTCAAACTCGCTGTCACTCTTGAGAGCTGACTATAAATACGGGCCTCAGTGTCTCTATGATATTTTTTCCGACGCGACACATAATGTCAGTTTGCTGGGGTGACACAATATAATGTCCAAACCAGTGACGTCATAACTGAATTTTTTATACAAAAAAGCGTTTTGACATTTCATAAAAAGTTGCTGATTTGACTAGTAGGAAAATAGCCTAATGTAGTGAAAAATCAAGCCGCGATTTTGATTACTAGGATAGTCAGCAGCTAGGAAATAGCTCCCACACCAACCCTAAAACCTTTTTCTTAAACCTGGAATCTTGACTAAATACTTGTACCTACCTAAGGCTCGTATTTATAAAGCGATCTCAAGATTGACAGCAATATTGAGTGCGGATTTGACAGGTCATTTTGTATTGGAATGACATTTCTGATACGAACTCAAACTCGCTGTCACTCTTGAGAGCTGATTATAAATACGGGCATAAGTCATTTGAACCCACCCCATCCCCTCCACCCGATTCCGTTTTACCATGTCTCTATGATCTATTTTCCGAGCCATTCACACGTCAGATACAGAGCTGATAGTCTCCGGCGCTACACAATCGCAGTTTGCGTTCTGACGCCATTTTATACAGAGCTGTGACGTGGTCTGCTAGCCTAGTTTTCAACTATAGTGTGACGTAGAGCAGAGCATATAGGGTGACTATTTTCTAGCGATAGCGACCGATAGTCAAACTAAGTATAATTAGGTATATGCTGGTGACAACAAACTACTTTCCCGATACGAAAAATTCAAATTTTCTCGTACTTCTATACAAAATTAACTATCAGCTGATTCATCCTCCATGATAAATATTTCTTGTAGTGTAGAGTCGTAGAGTCCACAGACAGACATACTAGAGAACTTGGTAGAGTCTAAAAACACTTACAAAAGGTGTCAGCTGTTCAAGTCATGAACGAATCAAAAAATTACGATGAAAATCCATACAAAAATTCCAAGCGCGTATTGCTGTTCGAAATTTAAAAAAAACGACAATAAAGTACAACTTTTCTGGCTCGTTTTTTTTTAGTTTGAATATTCGTAATATGAAACAGCGCATATTGTTTTTTCGTACAGAATAATATTACATAATTTATAAAAAACCATACGAGCGTATGGAGCGGAAGGTTCTGCACTTGAAAGCTCCCTTTAGTAATCGTACTGTGTTGCAAGGACCTGCTTGTCAACCAGGCAGGATACATCTTAGGCTCGTATTTATAAAACGATCTCAAGATTGAGATCAATATTAATTATGGATTTGACAGACCGTTTTGTACTGAAATGACATTTCTGATACGAACTCAAACTCGCTGTCACATTTGAGAGCTGTTTATAAATACGGGCCTTAATTTCATGTTATCGTTTAACTTTATTTGAGATAATCTTCTGGGCCCTGATCCCCTTTCTTGGGGAACCAGTCCGTTATGTCTTTGATAGGCATAATAAAGTTAATGTCATATCATAACATAAATATGACACAATATATCGTAAATACATGCCCATATAACTAGAAATACTAGGAAATGGGTCAACAGGTTTTCCATTTTTCCATGCGATTTTCGGTTTTGGTATGAGATATTTTTGTGCAAACTGATAGGGGTTGCTCAGTCAACAAAACTGGACTAATTTCACCAGGAATTTTTTTTCATGAAATGAAAATATATATATATTTTTTTTTTCCTGAAAAAAATACCTGGCACAATTTGTTCAGTTTCGTATGAGCAAAACCCTATCATTTTGCGGGACGCTGTCCCTTACACCCGGTATTTACGTGCCACTTTACAATACCTTTTTATTTCAGGTGAGTGTCAAAATATAAACTTCACTTTTTAACCGGAAACTCGAGGCAAGGAAGGGAAACATCTTCGAAAGCATCAACTTCATCTTTGGTGTCCAGGCAACACTCAGGTAAGACATTTGATTTTTTTTTTTTTTTTTAAATAATGTTGGATGAAAAGTTTTTTTTTTTTTTCATATTTCAAAATACATATTATGTTCATTGGAAAGAGTTGTTTAGTTGTAAGTAGGTAACACACCCTTAGAATATTTGCACTCAATTTTAAAACCTAAAGCGAGTTCGGATCTCTCTTTTTAACCAACGACTTTAAGCATTATAACTCGTAAACTAGTGAGTATTTTTTGAAAATTCTTTCATGTTTATTTTTGCATGGTGACAACAATTCTTACTGATAATATGGGCTTTTCAATATGACATTTGTAGAAGTAAAAGAAGTTTTTTTTCTGATAGAGGGCTTAGCAGACCATGATCTGTCAGTGGTGTTAATTCAGGACGCACTATTACTAATTCTAATTCTTAGTAGCGCTGTCACTTTCTTAAATTTGACATAAGAACAGGATAGCAAACAAACACGTGACTTTGACATTCTTAATTTGACGTACGGCGCTTTAAATAAGGAATGACCATAGAGCGTGCTCACTAATTTTAATTAATTTAAGCAGTCTTATGTCAGATAAGAAATGTCAAACTCACGTATTTGTTTGCTATCCTGTTCTTATGTCAAAGTTAAGAAAGTGACAGCGCTACTAAGAATTAGAATTAGTAACTGGACGGCGTGAATTGAGGCCAGTATCAAAAATTAAATATTTTTCGCATAAGCATAGAGATTTTAGTATGAAGCTTGTCTCTTGACAGATCATATACAACTAAAGCCATCTGTCGGAGCTTTTGGAATCATTTATTGTCACATTGAAAAGACCATATTAAAAAGTCATGTATATACCCTATTAAAGAAATATGGCCACTGTCGTCGGTCTATTCCTGTAGTTCGCATTTGGATACAAGCCAGCTCCATAGTTTTACAACCGAGAGCATTTTTCGATGCGATGACCAAAAGAAACGGTTTATAGTGTAGTTGTTATGTTTTTGATTGAGGTGGGTTCGATTTGTGGAAAATCCCGGGTTCGTTTGGGAGAACGATATACCGGGTGTATGAAATGTATTTTTTTTCTTCTCCATACAAAATGACCACCTCGATCAGATAATTCGTATCCTAAAAAAAAAGTTTTGGTTAAAGTTGCGAGCAGAGCTATCATGTGTCTCTTGCTAAAAAATAAAAGTCACGCCTTCATCCCTTACAGGGTAGGCAGAGCATAAAATGTCTCGTAAAAGGCTTCTTCGCAACGTCTGACAAGAATTTAAAAAAAAACTGACAAAAATTGAGGACTATTTTCGCCAGTAGATAACACGTTTCTAATAAAAATACGTTTATTTTTACCAATATACCGTAACAGAATTGAAATAAGGTCGTTTTTCAAACAGTCCGTTTATAAAAGTACCTGTAAAACGTTGAGCTAACGCCGTCGCATCGATAGACAATGTCCAGAGCCCCATTGTTCTAGAAATAGCCACAGATCTGTTGCTAGGGCTGTCAACTGTTCAAAAATTTGTAATGTCTGAAAAATCATGGAATATTCTGTGGTAAATTTCGATTCTGCCATGTCGGGTCGAAGGATATAATATGTGATAAACCCTGGCGTCAGAGTGGTGTTGTTCACGTAATTATAATATCTCGTAAACTTTCATATTACTATTATATAAACACCAACTGGCATTATACTACGTCCTATTAAGCCTTACGAGTATAATAATAATAAGTATTTTACTATCATCATAAATCATAATAAATAAACTTCCTTTTTTCATATTCCCTACATCGTCATATTTTTTAGAGTAACAGGGGTATAAAATACTTATGTATGGTAATAAGTTTAATTATGTAATGAGTATTTGTATTGTTGGTTGCATTACATTGTTGAGCTTAACATAACAATGTTTGCATGACAATATGGCAGTAAACGAACTAAAAAATATTTCTGTCTGGAAAAATAAAAGAGAGGTTATCCAATAATGATTTTTAACAAACTTGAAACTGCTGGCAACCCTATTGGTAGTCGAGGCACTGTACTGTAAACTTTATACAGATTTGCTATTAAACAATGTTTTATCGAAAAACAGGAGGTTAGACGGAATATTTTGAATGTTTAATGGTGCAACTTTACTTACACAAATATTTTCCTGTAGGTAGGTACCATAGTTTGAGCGATGCGCTTGCAACCTTGTTTTCGTTTTGGTCAATACCATTTTCTAAATTCTCAGTGATTGTCCAGTCGTTTTCAAGAAGTAAACAATTTGTTCAGTTTTCCTGATGTTTCCATTTATACAAAACGAACCGGCAGGCGGAAATCCGCCATACTTAGGCTCGTATTTATAAAGCGATCTCAAGATTGAGAGCAAAATTGAGTGCGGATTTGACAGGTAATTTTGTACTGGAATGACATTTGTGATACGAACTCAAACTCGCTGTCACTCTTGAGAGCTGATTATAAATACGGGCCTTAGGTTGACTACATGAGATCATTGTTCTAATGTAATTATTGCTTTAAATTTTAACATAAAGAATTATTTTCGATATTATAGCTACTAGATTTCCAACCCGCGGTTCGATTCTAATGAACTTTCACCCACGGTTAAGGTTTTATAAACATCGTGGGATTTTCCTTCCCGTGGCAAAAAAAAATCCTATTCTGCAATATCTACGTTAAATTACACCAGAACATACCTGTTAAAACCGCTTTTTACCAGTATAAGTACAGGTAGTTTTTTCTAGCTACGGGGTTAGAATATTGCCGAAACCACAGTAGAGGTAAATAACAGAAAAACACCAGGCAAAAAACAACCAAAATCTGTATTATTTAAAACAAGCGTGCACTTGGCATTAACACAATTTAAAATGTCGTTTTAGACCAGAAGAACGTTAATTTGTCTTCCCTAATTAATTTAAAATTTAGCACAAGACTGATTAAGTTTGATCAAATTATAAGTCGAGAACTATACATCATTTATTTTATCACTCAGACAGACGTCAAATACCCAAGTGAAAGTTTATCAAACGTGTCGAATAAGCCGCAAAAACGATCAAATTTCTTTGAAACAAACAAAAATGTACGTATTTGAGTCAAACCGTTTGACCGTTTCGGGGGGGCTTGAAGTCAGTTTCGGTCGCTTGTATGAAGATGTGATACTGTTCTATACTTTTACTAGGGCCAGAGCTTTCGCATTGCCATTCAATTACTGCCGCTTATCTTCCATACAGATAACATTTTTAGTGTGTACTCATTCCATTGACATTGATTCTTATCACGAAATATATCTTCAATTAAACCTATCTTTTTGCATGTAATGATAGCACTTAACTTATTGAGTTAGTTTTGGGTTCAAAAATGTAACTAGTTTCTTTGTTGTTTTGGCAGATAGTGGGGTAAGGGTTCCAAAAAAAAGGGATAGCTATAAAAAAAAATGTACTCTGGGAGTGCCGGCAGAAGTGAAAAAGCGTCAACAGATGGCGCTAGTGCACAACACCGCTAAAGAAGTTTTCACTTCAATAAAACATACCATTTCCTACGTATCACGCATTGCGTATTTTAAGAGGTACCTATTTTGTGAAGGATATTGTGTATTACTGCAATGACAGCTTGTCATGCCAGCCCATCACAAAATGGACGTATTGGACGTATATCAAAATACTGTACTGAGTAGAAGGTTTTTATGTTAAAAAGCCAGGAGGTGAAACAGCTGATAAATTCTATGTTTTTCATCACTTTCCATCCAGCCAGCATGGTTTTATTGACTTCGCAAATTATTCAAAGAAGTAATAACTGCCATGACGTCATACTCTACTGATAATGATGATTCCATCCATGACGTAGTAGCTGGCAGAAGATAATAAAAGTTAATTACGGATTACATAAAAAAAAACACCAATTTTTCCGCTTTCGTCATCATATGCTCGAGGTATGCCAACCTGCCAAGTGACGTCACGAATCACGTTATGACGTTTTATGATGGCATGGTGTGTGCCATGGCATGTATGAGATAACGGTTGATTGGTTTTTGATAAAGAACCCTTAACCAGATATTGAGCCCGATTCGGCGAAAATACGATCTAACTGAAATAAGACCTGTCATTTTCTGCTTTGAGCGAACAGAAAGGGACGACAGTAAAGACGCGCTTATGACAGAAAATGACGGGTGTAGTTTTATTTAAGTTAAGATGGGTTTGTTTTCGAATCGACACTATTGCTTTCTATTCTGTCATAGGTGATCATAGGTATTTCTAAACAAATTATAACCGAGCTTTTACATTGAAATAGAAAAGAGATAGAAAATCATCAGGCTCACTTTACGACTAGCGAAATGATGACGTGGTTTGATATCCAAAGTAAAAAGATGATATTCTCATCGTGTCAATGGAACCACAAAAAGGCGATCATATGAAAATACATACTGCCACAATAATTTTTACTATGGAATTTCCGATTCCCATGGGATAACTCAATTAGCCACAAGTGAAACCGCAGGTTGTAAAGCTAGGCAAAAATAGTCTACGTTTACGTTAATATAACGCAACTAGTGACGTGAGTCTAGGTTATTGACATGAAATATTACTACTTTTACGTGCGTGCGTACGTAAAAAATCTACGGCCTACACGTACTAAAGTGATAATAAAGTTTTAGGCCCGTATTTATAATCAGCTCTCAAGAGTGACAGCGAGTTTGAGTTCGTATCAGAAATGTCATTTCAGTACAAAACGATCTGTCAAATCCCTACTTAATATTGCTCTCAACCTTGAGATCGCTTTATAAATACGACCCTAAGTTTTTGCGTTTATTTGTGACGTTACGTAGACGGAAATTGACAGTTTTTTGGGACAGTTGTTTTCTCTAAACTGCCTTAACAATTGTCAAGGCCTGAAATTACCGAGAGAGTCGACGATGGAGCGAGCTCACTCAAAAGTCTTCTTTTTAGTCGTTCACTATTGGAAGAGTGGTCGTGGTCAGGAATTGGTAGGATCTTGAAGCATTACATCGATCGGGTCGGCAAGAAGAAGACGAAGATGCAAATTAATTATAAGTCCTATTACTGGCTTCGTGCTGACATTCTATGATCCGTCAATCTATTTTGTGCGCGGCCGGTCCTATTTCCCTCTAAGGAGACACAAACATACGATAAGTACACAAACATACTCGATTACAGAAAATACAGCTTATTTTATACAGCTGATCTATGGAAGTGAGAAATAACAACTAAATGCAGAGAATATTTTTTAACACGAGCACAAATATAGCATTTAACTAACCTTACCTAACAGGGAAAGATATGACTACCTACTGCTAATTATACCCAAAAAGTACTACCATATACCACCCACCATTGACTGATACTAATGACATGACACGCTCCTCACCTGACGATGACGTCACGCCTCGTGTAAAAAAAACCGCGCGTTTCGTCACGACTTGGCTACGGTTCTATCACGTGAACGTTTTGGCTCGAACACCAACCGCGGTAATACCAATTAATTCTTATAAATATTTCCTAATAGGGATGGGATGTGAATGGGAATATTCGGATGTTTCGGATGTTAGATTGGAGATATTTAAAACTGAATTTATTTCGCGTCTTTTTTCAATAAATTTTCAATCCTACTAATATTATAAAAAGCGAAAGTTTGAATGTTTAGATGCCTGTAAGGTATACTCAATCACGTTCGGGATGAAACTTGGCACACAAATAAATTAGGTGCTGGAATTGGACATAGGCTACTTTTCACCGCAGGAAAACCTCCATTTCCACGGGAAAACTCATTTAACTTGGGTGCCCGCGGGTGGAAAGATGTAGTTACTACCTATACCATTTAAAACTATTAATTTTTACTTAACGATACATATTAGCTTGACCCATCAGCTGTTTTTCTCTTTTATTCGTTTTTATGCGCATTTGGTTAGCCCTAGACTCTAGTACTATTTGATTAACTTTCCCCAGAAGCCACACACGTTAATATAATACTACTCTACTGTTTCTCATATTAAATTTATGTTATCCCTTAACACGAATTATGTGTGATCCATTTGTATTCGTCAGTGTCATTATCGGTTAACGTCTGACGGGTGTGATCATGAATTAAACGTCTAGTGAGTTTGTTTTCAGGGATGATTAAATTTATAGGTGTTTAGTACAATGCAGGCTGATTTACAAGGGCGATTCCATGCATCGAACCACTGTAATCATATTTAAATGTAACGTTGCGCTCGGAATCTTTCATCGATAAGTTTCGTGTCACAAATCATTCGACAAGTTCAATAATAATATTATTCTTTTAAATAATTTTGGATTTTCTTTCATTTGAATTATTTGTCACATCACTATCTTTAAAAACTTGGCGCCCACCTTAGACGTAAGGAACATAGGTATTAAACTGGGTATATAAGATCGTTGATCCAAAATCCATAAATAATTATGTGCATATATTTAGATTGTCTTCATGACCTTACTGTAAAATCCAGTAGGGGGACCCCGAGCTTTTCGATGTATTGTATAATTTAAAAGATAGGGTGATTAATACAGCATTACACAATCCAATCTGAATGTAAGATATAGCAAAGCGGGTTTCATTGAGCCGCTGCTGATGGCGTACGATTTTATGTATTTTAAAATATATTTATACATATACATACATACATAAAATCATCGCCTTTATCCCTAATGGAGTAGGCAGAGCGTCAACGACCCAAACAAAGGTCGTTCCGCCACGTCTGACAAGTTTCGAGGTTTGTTTAAGATAGATCTGTAAGAATATTGCTGTAGTGGCAGGTTGTCAGCCCATCGCCTAAATTACAATATACTGAAACCCTCGAATCCCTTAGCTGGTTTTTACAGCATGTCCGGGAGGAGATGCAGCTGGCACATTCTATGTTTTTCTATGGCTCCCAGTCCAGCATGAATAATTCTTTAATTAAAAATTTCCTTATTTACCAAATGGTACAAGACTGCAGCAGGTTTTTTTGTAGCTTGCATGAAGTTGTTGTTTATTCCTACTTACATATCAATTAGATCAGACTCAACCCTCAATCCCTTTAAACAATGACACGAAACGTAAAGTCCGCAAAAAATAAAACTCCTCATGTCAAGGTGTCAAGCCGTTACGTATTAAACCGGATATCCAACATGGCGGCCGGAAGTGCCCGCCACCTGCGCTTCCGGTCTGCTGCGGGTATTTTGTAATTTATAGTCTGTGGACGTGAGTGCATATATAGAACGAAGAGGAATGCCTTTCTAGAATTTTCTCTAAAGAAACATTTGTGAACTACGAATACTCGTATTCTACAGTGAAAAGTAGATAAAATCAAACCAAATAATTTACCTGCTGATTGACAATTATGTCTAAGACTCGTATTTATAAAGCGATCTCAAGATTGAGAGCAATATTGAGTGCGGATTTGACAGGTAATTTTCTACTGGAATGACATTTCTGATACGAACTCAAACTCGCTGTCACTCTTGAGAGCTGATTATAAATACGGGCCTAAGAATGTCCAATGATATTTTGTGGGCTTTCCAGACCTTCCGAACCAATCCTTCCTTTCCTATGAAATCGGATCAAATCACGGACAATGTGTATCATAATCGGATGTCCCACTGTCGGAAGATTAAACTACACATTGTCCGATTTTATAGGATAGGAAGGTCTGGAGCCGGCTTTAGTATCTCCAGTAGATCTAATCAATATCTTTGATGGCGTAGCTTAGTAGCCTTACTAAAGATAAGTGAAAGCTTTGAAATTGGGCTTGACTTGCCATCAGATCACCCTGCCGCTAGAGCTTGGTATCAAGCAGTTTGCTTTTTCTGTAAGTTAGCCAGTTTTGTGCCCATTGTGTGTTCTGGTTAAGTCAGCTCTTAGGCCCATATTTATAAAGCGATCTCAAGAGTGAGAGCAATATTAAGTATGGATTTGACAGGTCCTTTTGTACTGAAGTGACATTTCTGATACGAACTCAAACTTGCTGTCACTCTTGAGAGCTGATTATAAATACGGGCCATAGTCATCTATGCCTCGATCAACACTGGCATAGACAAAGCAAACTCATTATCAATGAAAAATGCCTGCTTCTTGCGGAAAGTTGGTCAGTTTCATGTCTATTTCCCTTGTGCAAGTACCTAACTAGTGTTGTGTAAGTAGATACATGCAACATGAATAGTTAAAACGTAAACATGTACTTATGCAAGGTGCAAGTAAATTTGAACTCGTACCTAACAAGGACTCGAATAGTTAGTTTCAGACTTCTTGAGGTAACGTAGCAAAATTTACCAATCTAAAATTCACACCTAAACCAACCTAAACTTTGATGCACAAAATATGTCATTCTATGTAAAGTTATTTTTACGATGTGCAAACTATGCCATTCTAATTCTATGTCAATTTATTTGCCGGGAACTATATTCTTTATTCCATTGACTAACATAGCCAACTATGTTGGGTAAAAGAAACTAATTAGATTTGTAATTACCTGCGTATTTAATTAAAATACGTAAATACATTATTCTAATAATAACATAACGTACGCAGCCCCATGAGAAGTTACCATATCGCATGCTAAAAGGCAGTAACTAACTTTGTAAACTATTTTAAACAACACAAAGTATACATGCAGTCAGGCGCATGTAATGTTACTATTAAAAAATTACTAGCACCCGCGAGATACGATGTAGAACGGATAGAACATATTAAAAGGCCTCCCTCCTCAATTCGGTGACGGTGGTCAATCTCCCATCTGCGCGGGAATTAGTTTTTAGTGCCCGAGTGTTTGCACCAAGGGTACTCTATATTCCTTCAGGCTCCTATTCTGATAGGACATACCAACTGACACGACCAGACAGAAATTATGCGCAGGACCGACAATCAGGGTGATCAGTCTGCAAACTTTCTAGTTGTGGTTTCTACCACAACACAAACCGGGACCAAAGTATCGCCCATAGCCCAAGAAGACAGTAGAGCATCAGAATCTGCCATGGCTCAGACCACGGGGACAGGTAGAACATAGCAAAGGTGGACACAAGCTTGACTACCCCTTGCTTATCCTACCACCACAATATTCCTAATTTTCACCACACACCTATTAATACGGTTTCCATTCCGCCCTTTTATGCCAGCGAATGAATCAGCGAAATGTCATGGATTAAGGTTGTTTGTGGCTGACTGTAATGTAATGATCACGTTAGCCCTCAGGAAGGGCGCAATTGTGGCGTAGTTTCCGTGTGTAAGGAAATTATTGTGTTATTTTACGCTAGTCTGTTGAGGGGCTAGTCGGTAATCGGTAAAGAAACATTTAGCTCAGTTACTGGTATACTCTAGTAACTTCCATGCTGGACTGGAAGTGATAGAAAAACATAGAATGTGCAGCTGCATCTCCTCCCGTGCATACTGTAAAAATCAGCTAAGGGATTCAAGGGTTTCAATGTATTGCAATTTAGGCGATGGGCTGACAACCCGTCACTATATAGGTAGTACATAATCATAAGTAATGTCCCTCAAAACTTGTCAGACGTGGCGGAACGACCTTTGTTTAGGTCGTTTTTGCTCTGCCTACCCCATTAGGGATAAAGGCGTGATATTATGTATGTATGTATGTATCTGATCGGAACCTTGATGGTCAATCTGATTTTGTAACTGATGGATGGAGAATATCAGTGAAGTTCATTAGCTTTACTATATTGGAGATACTCTGAAAAAAATAATATTACGTAACATTGTATCGACAAAGTAGATTTAGTCACGCCTTTATTTTACTTATAGGGTAAGCAGAGCATTGTAAAATTCTTAATTTCCAGTCCAGCATATAAGTTGACAAGCTGACGCTCCGTAAATCACATGGTCATGAGCATTATGACCAGCGTAACACTCAGAATCATAAAAGAATGTAGGTCGTTCACGCCAATGTCTTTGCCTACGAGAAGACCATATAATAAAGCAATAAATAGTTGAAATCACCGCTGGATCCAGGCCGCCAGTTAATTGCCCTGGCACCATATCTGGAGGTTATGTGCGTTATGGAGCCAGGACGATAAACCTCATACTATACTCGTACATTCGAGTTGAATATGTTACGCACAAACCCCGAAATCGCCCATTGGGCGCTTTTCCACTAGACGGCACGTCAACGGCAACGGCGACGGCACGGTACCGTCGACGATATCGTAGGTGAGATAATGTATGAAAATCAATGAAATTATATGACACGCTTTTCCACTTGCCGGCACAGCACCGTCACGGCATGTCATCGATTCCCATAGATATTGTCACGTGATCGTCGCCGTGCCGTCGCCGTTGCCGTTGACGTGACGTCTAGTGGAAAAGCGCCCATTGGCCGAAAAAAAGGCACACTTCGCGGATTGGCAAATGCAAAACGTGCAATCCCCGAATTGTCCTTTCATTTCGGCCATTGAGCGTTTACAACAACCATTTCGCGGACTGGTAAACACGAAACAGCCAATTGCCGAATGCGGCAGTCATGAGATATGAACACTATACAACAATTAACAAAGTTCTAAGCTACTACTTTTCAACTACTACTTTTCTCAGTTTGTCTTAAAGGATATCTCATTTCTTTGACTACAATTTCGTGTAAAATTTCTAAATACCCATAAAAATTACGTAAAAATGCTTATAATTTAAAATGATTAAAATCACCCGGGACCACATCTACAATGTAGCAGCAGGCTACTATACCAACTCGGCCGTCAAAAGAAAAAATCTTTGTCTGTGCTCATGACGTATTTGCTCAGAAAACACAACTGGAGGCGCCGACAGCCTGATGACGTCACCATGCAAACGGGTCCCGGAAGTGTCCCACCCTCACAAATACATACAACCCCTCGCCCCCCTGATCGTAAAACTCGGATTTGTATAAATCAATTTAGGTTATGGAGCTGAGAGTATTTCTGATGAATGACAAAACAATAATATCGCTATGGCACGGCATCTTGCAACGCAGTTAATATGCATAGTAACTTTAAAGTCAGTACCCTTGGCCTCCAGAATAAGGCAGTCGGACATTAGTCGGCCCAGTACGGATTTGTTGACTTCACACACAATTTTTTTCGTAGGGTTTCCTCGCGATGTTTATTTCACTGTAAATCGCCGAATAAAATGTACATGTCAACGTAACATTGCATAAACCGTTAGATCATTACGAAATTCGGTATCCGAAAAACACGTTTGTACGTAGTGGGATTCGAAATATGATCACCTGCACAGGAAACAGCAGCTCTAACCACTGCACCATCGGGTTTGTTAAAGACTAAATTACCTGGCAGCTAAACTGATGTGATTGAAATCTCTATAGATTGAGTCATTGGTAGTAATTCGTAGGTGCAATAATCACGACTTAACTAAAATAAGTCTTTACCTGTCATTTTATATCGTGAAAAAACAGGAAGGGGCGAAAATAATTTTCAGTCAAGATTTAGTTAAGTCGTGCCGTCAACGAATTGATAGCATTGTAGGTATATTTATGTCGAAACTTGTTTAGTTTCCTTAGTAAAAGTCGTCCTTAAAATATGTTCACAAAATTTTAATGGTGCATCTTATCCGCTTGAATTTCGAATTAACTTTTTATTTTCGTAACATATTTCTGTTTCATGATTTTGTTCAGGGAACTTTTCA
This sequence comes from Scrobipalpa atriplicella, assembly GCA_029255725.1. NCBI lineage: Eukaryota > Metazoa > Arthropoda > Insecta > Lepidoptera > Gelechiidae > Scrobipalpa > Scrobipalpa atriplicella. The sequence goes on from JARACY010001882.1 coordinate 47,403, forward strand.
TGCCGTTACTCTTTCAATTCGCATCTAAAATGGAATACAAATCAAAGCAGTGTCAACATAAGGAGATGTAAAAACGAGACAATTCGCCCTCGACTCGAAGCCCTCATAATCGAGTCAAGCAGAGAGATCTCTAGTCATTCCTTAGAGTGGAGGGGTGAGGATAGGGCTGCCAAAATTCTATTATGATTTTATTATTATTTATTTTATAAAATGGCGTCACATCTCAGGTTGAGACGTATTTTGCCAATGACAACGTATATTTTATTAGTTTTATCTCGAATAACACATATTATAAATCATAATTCAATATCGCGATGTTAAACACATTAAATCAATTTTGCGATTATGGGAGAGTCTATATTGAGAAAACGTGAATCAGCTACCTTTCTCCTTCGAGAGAATCCATTATGATCTTATTAAGTAATACGAGTTCTTTGACATTTATTTTGATTGCGCGCTTGTCATGTCATATCTAACAACGACAACCACCGTTATGATTATCTCAAGCAAACAAAAAAAAAACAATGGCAAATAAGTATATAAATCTTCTTGAAAAAATTATTAATTTCTGCAAATAAAAATGAAACTTAAGCGCTTGATTTAAGGTATTCTAAGAAGTGAGCATCATAGAGCATGTTCTCTTATTTTACATCATATACCTAAGCAATCTTACGTCAGTTTAGGAATGTCAAAGTCATGTATTTATTTGCTATCCTGTTTTTATGTTAGAGTTGAGAAAAAGACAGCGCTAACTTAAAATTTGTTAAGGAAAGGTGCCGCCAGAATTGAGAGCACTGTCAGTCTAAGTCAAGGTAAACTACTATAATATAGTCCTCCCAACCGATTTTCGGTGACGGCGGCCAATCTCCAATCGGTCAACTGCGCGGGACTAGTTTTTAGTGCCCAAGTGTTTGCGCAACACACAAGTGCACTCTCTATTCCTCCGGGTCGTGAGTAGCGTTGTGCCGTTCTCGAAATATTCTCCGGCGCGAGAATATTCTCGGAAACGCACTCGAAAGTTTCCGATGGAACGAGAATTTAGGAGAACATTGGTGTTAAGTCTTGATTTAATTTTCTTTTTATATGCTAATAGCTAAATTTCAAATATATGAACTGTTTTAGATGTTTTACATGTCAGAAACACTTATCGTTTCGTATATTTCCTATGTTCCCGAGAATATTCTCCGTAAGTTTCCCAAAATTCTCGAGAATATTCTCTGTGTGCTGAATTCAAATAAAGATAGTCTAAAGTTATGATCAGAGGTCGGAAATTCGGGTGCAGAAAAAGTAAAAAGCCACTGTTTGAGCTACTGAGAGTTGCTACAACCACCTTTTTCAAGATTTTTAGGGCCCCAGTTTATTTTTCTTTTATAATTGTTTTAGTAATGCTAATGTGTTCTTTGCGTCAATATAATTCGAAACTGTTTGATTTTTTTTTATATTTGTTTTAATTTGAAAGATATAAGTAGAAATGTGTTTTCAATGTACTGAAAAATAATAAAAATATAAAAATATCGTTTGATTGTTTGATATTTTTATTGAATACCATTACCCTGCTTCAGAGGACATAAGCCGTCGGTCCCGGTAGCTGTTTTGGTCAGTGGGTCGATACACAAACCATGTCAGAGGCTTATTAGGTGTGCTATTGGGCGGTTTGAAAACTCTGACATTAGGGTTCATCGGGTCGATCGACTCGAAACTCACACGACATGAAGAAAAAGATAAATAAACATTTTCTGTTGGAGCCTAGGATGTAAATGCAATAGATTTGAGATCAGATACGGCATGTCTCTCACTATATACACGTATTCATTCAAAATTTAATCGCATTTCTTGTTTGGTGGCTTAGAAATAATATTATACTATATCTCGTGAGTATAAGTGATATTATTTCTATGTTTGATGGACATCTTCAACGCGTATTTTATTACCGCTAATTGACAAAAACGTCCGCTCGTACTGAACGCCGCGCAGCGACTGAGCTCCCTTACTCCCTTACTGCGATCACATTACCCGATTCGCATCCGAAATCAGGAGGTAGGACGGTCGGGACGGCACGATCGCCCTTAATCAGGATCCTTACTTCCTTACTGCGATTAGACTTGCCGTTTTGAGCTCCCTACCCTAAATTGGGCCTGGTCGGCCGGGTAATGTAATCGCTGCTATAAAGTGCACGTGTGCAACAAACAATAGAATCAGAACCCAACTAAACTAAATGTTTTACCGAAGAAGTGGTTTGCCGACAAAGAGTAAACTACCTATCCTTAGTTTTAATATATTTTTTTTATAATTTTTATTTATGAGCCTATGGTGTCCCACTGCAGGGCAAAGGCCTCTCTCCCTTCCTTCCACTTTTCACGATCCATTGATAATACCCGCCATGCTTTTTGATATGCGTCCAATTCATCGCGCCACCTCTTTCGGGGTCGTCCACGTCGCCTTATTGCATTTGGTTCCCAGTCGGTGGTAATTTTAGCCCATAGAACATTCGGCATACGGTTGACGTGGCCAGCCCAGTCCCACTTCAAGTAGGCAGCCTTCTGAGCTACGTCTACAATTTTTGTTTGGGAACGCAGCACTGAGTTCCGAACTCGGTCGATCAGTTTAACTCCAAGAATGCTGCGCTCCATGTTACGTTGGCAAACCTTGAGTTTGAATTTTTGGACATCAGTCAAAGACCAGGTTTGAGCTCCGTAGATAAGGATGGGAAGAATGCACATATCCATGAGTTTACGCTTTAAGGTAAGGGGCAAGTCACCTTTCATAAGATCTTTCATTGCCCAATAGCTCTTCCAGGCGTTTTCAGTCCGTCTTTTAGCATGCAATTATATCAAAATTCTCGGAAAACTGGGACATATCTGCAAAATTATAATGATTTCCTCAAGATTAAATTTGCGAAATAAAAACAATTATACAGTTCTAAAATTGCCAGTTTTTTAACATAAATTTGTTTACTACTTTTTGTCGGCT
>JARACY010001883.1:0-50344 GCA_029255725.1 Scrobipalpa atriplicella
TATTTGATTTAAGTTTGAGTATTCTATTAGAGCACAAAAGGACCAGGTCCCGAACACCATGTGAAATAGTAGGATGAGAATGATCGATATTTACCTGGAATCCCCGTCGAAGTGTAAAATTTGGCCATTCTTCTTCCAGTATACAGTTGGTTCTGGAGAACCTCTTGGTGGAGAACATTCCAATATCACTGTCTCTCCCTGAGCCGTCTGAGTGGTTGCTGGTTCCAATCTGAACTCCTCGCGAAGAACTGTTGGTGAAGAAAGGTGTTACAAGAACTTGCTAGAAAATTACCAGGTCAAATATTCATTCGCCGTTTTAAAATCATATTTGACTTACCAGCCACATGTAACGTAGCATTTCTGCTCCTCGCTGTTCCATAAGGATTATTGGCTTCGCACCAATAGACGCCAGCATCTGAGTGGGCTCTACCATGCGTGGCTCTCAGAAAGAAAAGTCCACCCGCTGGCAGAATACTTCTATGATTGTCAGAGACCACCAGCTGCCCAGCTTTGAACCACCTGATAGTAGGTGGAGGGGAGCCACCAGCCCGACAGTTCAAGGTCGCGGGTTGATGACGAGCTACAGTGACGTCCAAGGGCTGCTCAATGATATACGGAGCTTCCCCATTTCCTGTCATGTAGTCGTCACTTAGGCCGCCACTTACTGGACCTGGAAAAAAGCGTATTGTTTGGTCTATGTTTACATAATCACCTAAACATTGAGTAGGTAACCTATATAAGTGTTCTGTATAAAAGATTTTAATGAAAGGCTACTACTTTGCCCACTGGTATTTTCCAAAGCAAACACTTCATTTTAAATTTACCTAACAAAAGACCTTACAGGCTACGGTTTATTTTAATAATAGGTGGAGTGTGTCATTTGCAGTTACTATAAAGCGGTGCACAATAATAATGAGCTATAAACACAGGCTTGCTGAGGCAGGGTTCCCAAAGGATTCTGTATGAGTCCCCTCCACTATTTTCTGTTTACTACGAAACGCGCAGATGTTAGTTTTTTTGACACTCGAATTGATGTATGTGCATTGTTGTGCCTCGCTATTATTATGACGACGTAAAAATCGATCAGTGCAAAAAATTCGATTCGGGTGTCCGATATTCGGCAGAATGAACCTTTTGGACTGACTTTTTGCGACAAGCTTGTTTTTTTGGTGGAAATCAATAGGGATTACTCTTGTTCAAAATAATTGTGTTTATTTATTCACGTGTGTCCGACGTTGTGAATGCGGTACAGTATAAGGGCTAATCTATAATTGAATCTCGATTCGATTTGCTATCCTTCGATTTTTGTTCGGATCCCCTGTTTTTGGTTATAACGGGATTTTATTTTAGCATAAATCTACTGAAATAATAACGGATCGTACTATTGTAACAGTAAATAATGCACTAAAATTGTAAATGATTTCCTTTTGTGTCCATGTCATGAACATAACTGTGTCAACATTATAATTAAGTATAATATAACCTATGTTGCAAACTCTACACTCACTTTTTAAACAAAAAGTTATATTTTAGTTCTCTACAAAATATTATTTACAACCAGGCTAAAAATAGCAGTTGAAAAATGAATATTTTAGCATGATAAATGGTACTTTTAATTCCCATCGCACCTTCGGAGTTCCATAGATAACATCCCTGAGTTGGCACATGAATGAATGATGCCATGTTGGAGACAGCAAAAAATATTGACCATACAACTACCATAATAACCGACCAGGATTGGCTATAAATTAACTGTCAGCCTCATAAAAGAGCCATATTCACGATATAGATTCATAGAGACCCTTGCGATGTATAAAAGTAAGATTTGGCAGATTGTGAGATACATTAAAGATTGTTTATGTTGATTCTTATCGACGCTCTATCGTTCGTTAGCTGTTTTTATTATGCGGTAAACTAGCTTTACTACATAGTTGGTGGCTGAAAGCTGAAAATAGGCGCCATCTTAGCCATTAGTGATATTTATTATATAATGACGAAATATGATCGTACTGTACTGTGGAATGTCTTTTGATAAAAAATAAAAATGTCTTCTTATTCGTATATCGTATGAAGTAAGTAAGTTTATTTTTGAGGCAATGTTATAAAATCGCAATTAAAACGCATCATGAAATTGTCAAAAAATTGCAATGGCCGATTTATTCCCATTTTATACTTGAAGAAAAACAAAAGCTACAGTACTTTTAAAATAGTGTCAAAGCTGTATTGTGTCAAAGAAAATGCACGTTAGTGTTATTTTCACAGCTCCTCTGTAATCTAGATGCCACAGCGAAGCGAATGGCTTTCCAGCTTGCACGCGACTAACGCGAGTAGTGTAGTTAGACGCTATTGTTCAAAAATCTTTGTTAAAAAAGTCTGCGAGGGTGCGTCGTGTCCCCCTGCTAATTTAACTCAACTCGCACATGTTGACACGCGCCCGAAGAAAAAATAAAAATAAAAAATCGGCTATGGAGCGTCGATAAGAATCAACATAAACAATCTTTAATGTATCTCACAATCTGCCAAATCTTACTTTTATACATCGCAAGGGTCTCTATGAATCTATATCGTGAATATGGCTCTTTTATGAGGCTGACAGTTAATTTATAGCCAATCCTGGTCGGTTATTATGGTAGTTGTATGGTCAATATTTTTTGCTGTCTCCAACATGGCATCATCATTCATGTGCCAACTCAGGGATGTTATCTATGGAACTCCGAAGGTGCGATGGGAATTAAAAGTACCATTTATCATGCTAAAATATTCATTTTTCAACTGCTATTTTTAGCCTGGTTGTAAATAATATTTTGTAGAGAACTAAAATATAACTTTTTGTTTAAAAAGTGAGTGTAGAGTTTGCAACATAGGTTATATTATACTTAATTATAATGTTGACACAGTTAATGTTCATGACATGGACACAAAAGGAAATCATTTACAATTTTAGTGCATTATTTACTGTTACAATAGTACGATCCGTTATTATTTCAGTAGATTTATGCTAAAATAAAATCCCGTTATAACCAAAAACAGGGGATCCGAACAAAAATCGAAGGATAGCAAATCGAATCGAGATTCAATTATAGATTAGCCCTTATACTGTACCGCATTCACAACGTCGGACACACGTGAATAAATAAACACAATTATTTTGAACAAAGAGTAATCCCTATTGATTTCCACCAAAAAAACAAGCTTGTCGCAAAAATTCAGTCCAAAAGGTTCATTCTGCCGAATATCGGACACCCGAATCGAATTTTTTGCACTGATCGATTTTTACGTCGTCATAATAATAGCGAGGCACAACAATGCACATACATCAATTCGAGTGTCAAAAACTAACATCTGCGCGTTTCGTAGTAAACAGAAAATAGTGGAGGGGACTCATACAGAATCCTTTGGGAACCCTGCCTCAGCAAGCCTGTGTTTATAGCTCATTATTATTGTGCACCGCTTTATAGTAACTGCAAATGACACACTCCACCTATTATTAAAATAAACCGTAGCCTGTAAGGTCTTTTGTTAGGTAAATTTAAAATGAAGTGTTTGCTTTGGAAAATACCAGTGGGCAAAGTAGTAGCCTTTCATTAAAATCTTTTATACAGAACACTTATATAGGTTACCTACTCAATGTTTAGGTGATTATGTAAACATAGACCAAACAATACGCTTTTTTCCAGGTCCAGTAAGTGGCGGCCTAAGTGACGACTACATGACAGGAAATGGGGAAGCTCCGTATATCATTGAGCAGCCCTTGGACGTCACTGTAGCTCGTCATCAACCCGCGACCTTGAACTGTCGGGCTGGTGGCTCCCCTCCACCTACTATCAGGTGGTTCAAAGCTGGGCAGCTGGTGGTCTCTGACAATCATAGAAGTATTCTGCCAGCGGGTGGACTTTTCTTTCTGAGAGCCACGCATGGTAGAGCCCACTCAGATGCTGGCGTCTATTGGTGCGAAGCCAATAATCCTTATGGAACAGCGAGGAGCAGAAATGCTACGTTACATGTGGCTGGTAAGTCAAATATGATTTTAAAACGGCGAATGAATATTTGACCTGGTAATTTTCTAGCAAGTTCTTGTAACACCTTTCTTCACCAACAGTTCTTCGCGAGGAGTTCAGATTGGAACCAGCAACCACTCAGACGGCTCAGGGAGAGACAGTGATATTGGAATGTTCTCCACCAAGAGGTTCTCCAGAACCAACTGTATACTGGAAGAAGAATGGCCAAATTTTACACTTCGACGGGGATTCCAGGTAAATATCGATCATTCTCATCCTACTATTTCACATGGTGTTCGGGACCTGGTCCTTTTGTGCTCTAATAGAATACTCAAACTTAAATCAAATATACTTTAAGCGCACGCAAAAGTATCCACTTATGGTTGAATCGTGAGTGGATATCGAGAGAGAAACTTACGATCGTACAAACTTTAGGGTAACGGAAATCTACAAACTCAGGAGTCACGATATTAAAATAAGAAGTTTTGAGATATCCAACTTGCCGAATGGGTAGCCAGTGATAAAGCGCAGTTGGATGCGAATTTGAGGGTAGTTTGTAAGTGCTCTCCGACAGCGAGTGTAAGTGGGACGGTGGAAATTCGATAGGCTTGTGAATCGCTAGGAATAGACGCGTTTGATATCTGATATTCGAGAGTGAATTGAATCCTCGCACTTGCTGCGTCTTTATTACCCATCAATATTATCTTTAGTAGAACCACAGTAGAACAAATTGCTTATTAATGTATCATGTTATTGAATTGTAAGTAATTTAATAATTTTAAGACACGATTATAATTTACTAAAGGGATTGTAATGTTAATGTTTTATTTACAAGTTAAAGACTACGTAGTTGTAAATCTGGCTGCAAAATTGAATTTCGCTCAAAACTTTTATTGCCAATTTATTTCACTTCGACGTCTATGAATTTTTATGAGCCATCTTGAGGGTGTGGATCGTTGTGTATGGTGAAGCATAAAAATAATTAACAGTCACAGGGAGGGTACATCAAAGTTGTAAAAGAAGGGGATATTTGAAGAGCTCAACAAGCAATCAAGTAAAAATCTCAATAGTTCTGACTCACCGGACCCCTTATTAAATGTTAATTTCCTATTGAATTATTCCGCCCTACATTTGAATGACTTTGTTACTATGCGCTTTGAACAAAGCAAATGCAACGTTCAAAACAAAATAAATTTCGTGCAACATCGAATGTAATTAATTTTATGTTATTGTTATAGGATGCATTTGGTAGACGGAGGTAGTCTCGTGATACAAGACGCTAGACAAACCGACGCTGGCAGATACCAATGCATCGCAAGGAATGCGGCGGGTACAAGGGAATCAACCGTCGCAACGCTCAGAATACACAGTGAGTATGCTCTACAATCCACACACGAAATTCGGTGCACATCGAATTTCCACTTGGATAATTTAGACGAACATTTTGCGCGGTCCATTCATAGCGCATCAAATAGCACTAATTTCTGATAGTGATTTTCTGTAAGCCGTTCCCAGACGGCGGCGCCTCTTTTGTCATGTAATTCAGGAGACATTTCTCATTGCACAGTTAAGCCGTACTTAATCACGGGCCCCGAAGACGTGGTGGCGCAAACCGGCGGCAGCGTGACTTTCCAATGCCGAGTAGGGGGCGACCCCCTCCCCGACGTGCTGTGGAGACGGACCGCAGGCGGTGGAAACATGCCACTCGGACGTGTCAAAGTGCTGGATGATAGAAGCCTGAGACTAGATAATGTCATCTTGGGCGACGAAGGGGAATACACTTGCGAGGCGGATAATTCTGTTGGTGCTGTAAGCGCCAGCGGGTATTTGACTGTATACGGTAAGTTTATAGAAATATGTTGTTAAATTTTATAACTTAATTATTGCCATATGTTTTGTATTACGAGATTTCTTACGTTTGTTTTTCTTTTCTAGACCCTCCGACGATAGCATTAAGACCAATATCAGTAAATGTTGAAAGTGGATTTTCTGCAACGTTTACGTGCACATCTTCGGGAAAACCCGATCCGACAATGTTTTGGAGTGTAGAAGGTAACAGGACTATAATTTTACCTGGCACCTCGCGAGGAAGATACCACGCGTCACCAGTGATTGACGGAATGACTGTTCTAACAATAAACGCAACGAGCAAAAACGAGAGTGGAAACACGATCGTCTGCTCGGCGGTAAACTTTGCTGGCAGTTCGTTCATCAGAGGAAAACTAACCGTGACGTCAGACGATGACCGGCCACCGCCAATCATAACAAACGGCCCCTCTAACCAAACGTTACCTATAAAATCGATGGCAGTTTTCCCCTGCACAGCTATCGGCACACCTGAACCAATCATCGCCTGGTATTTCGAAGGGGAAGCATTAATACAAAATCATAGAAGGAATGTATCTAATGACGGGACTCTAATATTGAGGGATTTAGATAAAAGCGACAGCGGCACGTATACGTGTGTCGCTTCATCTCATCACGGGAAATATGTGTGGAGTGGAGTATTACTTGTAGACAGCCCAACGAACCCCAATATTCACTTCTTTAGAGCAGCCGATGTATCAGCGCTTCCAGGACCGCCAACGAAACCTCAAGTGTACAACATCTCAGAATCTAGCGTCACAATAACGTGGAACCAAAATAATAAAATTGGATCATCGTCCATACAAGGATATCAAGTGGAAATGTTTTCAAGAGAGACTCTATCAGGAAATAATACACCGAGAAATTCAAGAGGTTGGATAGTTTTGTCAAGAAGGGTGGAGCAAAGGCAAATCACAGTGCGAAATTTAGTACCAGGAGTGACATACATGTTTATAATACGAACTGAAAACTCTCACGGCCTCTCCGCACCGAGTCCACCATCAGAAGCCATAACAATAGGAGACGAATCGAATGCAATATGGGATAGCGGAGTATATTCAAATAACACTGAATTTAGAAATAACATTATGACTGATAACATAGTCGAACTTATCGAGGCCACTCCAATAGATTCTAGAACAATAAAACTAATGTGGGAAATATTAAATTTCTACTATTTGGAAGGTCTATTCATATACTTTAGGCCCCTAGACAATACAACGAACGAATATGAAATGAAAACTATTTTACATTCCAACGACGTGTCGGGATATGAAATAACATCTTTGAGGAAATATACAAAATATGAGTTCTTCCTCGTTCCCTTTTATAAGAGGTTTGAGGGAAAACCATCCAATTCCAGAATAGCACAAACTTTGGATGACGGTAAATGTTATAACATACTTTGCTTCAATATTTTTCATTACTTAAAAATAGTGTTCTTACATTTATTTTACTTTCAGTGCCCGACGGTCCGCCGACAAATATTGAGATGTTCATCTTCAATTCGACGACCGTCCATTTAAAATGGTCGCCTCCGGAAACTCATTTGCAAAACGGCGCTATCATCGGTTACAACGTCGTGGTAAACTGGTTGGACATACCCGCAAACAAATCTATGGTCGCAATAAATACCACCGTGCAACAAGCCACTAGCCTCATCATGACTAATTTAACATCCGGAGTTAGCTATTCAGTCCAAATCGCCGCCGAAACTTTAGTGGGAATGGGCCCATTTAGTCAGAAAGTCTATTTGAATATTGATTCGCGCTCTGTCGGACTGGATCCTTTATCGAGGTAAATTTATTGAAAATGCCGGGAAATGAGAAATCAGTAAATCGTTGAATACAATTTACGAATACGATGAATTATTGTTTCAGATACCCAATGAACGGTGAAGTGTCCATTGTGGCCGGAGACTTCGTAATGGAAACATGGTTTTACTTTTTGATTGCAGCGATTGTTCTGTTCAAAATAATTGTGATTGGCGGCATTATTTACGTTCGGAAGCACAACATTTTTGCCAAAAAGTCCGCCCTCCCCAACATATATGGTAAGCTACAGAATATTTTTATTAGTATGACAATAAGGGCGGTAATGGCTTCGTACATTATACGAGCTGTATCCGCGTAGCATTCAAGCTGCGTGATGTAACTCGAAAGTAAACAGTTATTCTGCTTATCTCGAAACGCTTACATTTTTTTCGTGGAATCAGCATCAGAATTTCAAAATTAAAAACATTCCTCGGGTGTCGTGGGGTGGCTGGGGCGCCGAGAGCGTTTGTTTGATGGAGGCTTTGCCGTGCAGCGGGACACGCCGGGAGGGACGGGGGGCGCTAGATTACTTTCGAGTTGAAAGGTAGCACGAGCCCTCTCGCGAGCACACTGGATCTCTTTCACTTTGCATTCACGTTTGGCGCACAAAGGAATGATACAAATCCGAGAAATAAAGACCCAGTAAATGTAAATGTTTTCTATTTTGTTTTCTCGAGGCGACTCGTTTGTTGATTCACCCAGTTACCTCTAAGCCAATTTCCCTCGGTTTGTTTGCGTTCTTATTGTATTGCGTTTTACTTTTAAGCTTTCGGTAAACGAGATGATTTGCATTTGAATTATGAAATTGATAAATAACATTAATGTCGAGGGTGAGGGCATTACGATTGATCATTTTGGTTTGTTTTAGATTCCAACGGAACTAGCTTAGTGACTCAAATGAACATCAAAGCGGCGGTGTCGCTTTCGCATCCCTTGAGCAGTTGTTACAATAAGAACACAGTGACAAAGACTGAATCATTATTGTGGATGGAGAATCAACCCGGATTGTGTATGACTGGTACGCAAACAAACCAGAGCAAGGAGAAAGCGAATTCTGAATACGATAAAGTGGCTCATCCATTACCGGAATATGCGGAAGTGACTTCAGGAAGGGTGAACGGAACCGAGTGGAATACGAGTAAAACTGCAACGTCGCCCGCTGCATACGCCTCGGTTACTCTAGTGGCCAACACTCGACAGTGCGTCAGCTCTTTGGTAAGTGATTTTGCACGTGAATTTAGGATATAACATTTCTGTATTTGAGATAGAAAGTGTGATTGATTTGTACTATTTTTCTTTTAGGGCTGGTTTCCACCTGGAGGCAAGAACGTTGACGCCTTTGAACCAAGATACGCACCTGACGAGGAACTCTACCCAGCTAGCAATGGTGGTTATTACAATAGAAATGTTTACAGTGAAAAGTATTTCCAAGGCCACCCAAACGTATTAAAATTTTATGATTTACCTTCAATGGAGAAGACACAGAAAGCTCAGTTGAGGTATAACCAGAGCTTGGATGAAAGAAAAGGAGACAAGAATGCAAAGACTGATGCAACACAATCTTTAATAGGAAGAACGTATGGAATTAATTCTAGGAAAAATTCTGAATCAGAGGCTACATACAGAGCGTTTGGTGAAGTCGAAGAAACGTCGGATGATGAAAATTATGCCGAGGATGGTGCTTATGACGAGTTGCAGGCGATGCAGCCTCAGAGGCAGAGGCCACAGCATCAGTACGAGAGGCCTAACTTTGACAGCGATGCGACTCGGACGTTGGCGAGGCTGACTTCCTTCAGGCAGGGCAAGGGCGTGCACGTGTCGTCGCAGGCGTCGCTTGCGCCCACGCACCCGCCGCCCGCGCCTCACCCCCGCGTAGACTCCGTCACGCGGTAGTATCACGCCTTGCCGGCTTTCGGCGACCTGTGCCAAACGGACGTATAAACCATAAAGTGTTTGTTTAATTAAGTGAAGTGACGTTCACTCCTGAAAGATCACAGTTCTTCCTCACGTTGTACAGCCTTGATGTATCGTGTTGTAAAGAACTAAGACTTCTTAATTTCAGTGATTTTATTTTATTTTTGTGAATGAGTTGTGAACCTAATTTTGTAAGGCCTAACTTGGGACTGAAAATTTGTGGCCTAAGATTTAGTTTGCTTCAAAAACGCACATTTTGCTGCCATATTTTTTATAGGTCATTTTCTTTATAAGAAACTATTCCTAGTCTTTGTATAGTAACTACTTAACTGTAAATTATGTAAATATTATTGTGTATTATTAAATTAAATTACTGATAAATTATAATTCTTGACGATGTGTTATCCTTATCAATTCTAATGGATGTTTCTAATGTTATTATATTGGAATTGATAGAATTCAATTGATATGTCCGTCTGAATATCAAAACGAATTTGTAATCTGAATATCACTAGTTAAGCACAATATCACATAGAATCTGATACAATCTAACGCTTGGCAATAATTTGAAGTAACTCGTAGTGTAAATAGATTAGAGTCATATAATAGAATTCAGAAAAATACATGTACATAACTTTTATTTCTGTAGAAAACTACATAATCATATTATTTATAGAAATTTAAATATTTTTATTTGCATCTAACTAAAATAATAGTTTAGAAACGCGCAAACCTTCGGCAGATTTTTTGAAACAGTCATAGGGTAAGGTCACGAAAATTAACAACAAATTATTACATACATACATACATAAAATCACGCCTTATCCCTAATGGGGTAGGCAGAGCAAAAACTACCTAAACATAGGTTGTTTCGCCACGTCTGACAAGTTTCGAGGGCTTATACAGATGATGGTCATGTATATTGCTATAGTGACGGGTTGTCAGCCCATCGCCTAAATTGCAATACACTGAAACCCTCGATTCCCTTAGCTGATTTTTACAGCAAGCACGGGAGGAGATGCGGCTGGCACATTCTATGTTTTTATATCACTCCCAGTCCAGCATGGAAGTAAACAAATTATTTCAATTGAAAAATATCATGGCAATGAATGTTTCAAAAAAGCTCAATAATATAGCTATCCTCAAAATGTGTTAAAAAAAATTTTTGGTTTTACATAAGTTTAGATTTTGGGTTGAAATTTTTTTGTTTAGGTGCATAGTTCTATTTATTTGACGTGCCATAAGGAAGCTTACCTAAATATAAAGTAACATTGGAGTTGTGAGCGAAATTCAAATGATTACAAAAGTTATTATCTACGTAAGATATGTGATATGAGTTATATAGCCACTTGTTATAACAACTACATAGCACAACTTATATGGTTGCATATCATATTGTACTAGGTTAGAAATAGTTAAACAAATGTTATGAAATATACGAAAATGGTAAGTGCATTAATCAGTGCAATATTTTATTTCAATGAAATTACCAATAAGTTTGACATGGCCACGAAGTCTATGCCAAATAATATTTCCTTCAGAAAGAAAGTTCATTTTAATATTTACGAATATTACAAAAAACTTTATCTTTCTTTACTTGTTTTATGACAGTGACAGTTACATGTTATATTGACAGTCATACAAATTTTATTATTGTACATAAGATTTATAACTTGAAGTCACAATTTATAATATTAACGTCAAATAAATTTTAATTGCAAGATTCTTCTTTGCACTGAATAAAGCGTTTACTTTGTCTGAGGAATCCTAAGACCTTATTCAAATCTCGTCCTTATTTATCACTTGTAAATATGTAAAATGATGTTGAATGCCTTTTATACTTCAACAGGCAAGTCCAGATTGCCTGTTCTATCTTGCCCTATTCAAAATAACTTCATTTCTGAGATACCTTGCTTTCTTCAAGTGCCATATTACATTAAATTATCATTTTAAGTAAAACTTTTAGTTAAGACGTTCACATTGAAAATATGACGTTCTATTCTTGGTCTGTAATAACTAAGTATTAACTATTCTTTATTTATTATTTCAGTAATAATTTTTGCTAATCAAGAAACATATTTTATATAATTGAGTTTTAATATCATTACTTTTTATTTCTGAACAACTACAAAGGATTAAAGTGATATAAGTAATTAAATTTAACAAGTTATTTGTCAATGTTAGCGTCTTACCAATGAGTTCACAAATTTACGAAGTAACCATTATTATCAAGTTGATTGATTTTAACTCACTTCTGCTTCTTTCAAATAATCATTTTTTCCGTCTAGGTATAAAATAGGTGATACCTAATTCCGTTTTATTTTTTCGTATTTCGTAGCTCTATTGTTGATGCGCTTTCAACATACATTGCTACTTTTGTTTGACGTCTGTGTCAGAGATTATGGATGTTAAGCAGCAGTGGGTGTCGAGCAGTATTGGAACCACAGCGGTGGCAGTAGAGTAATTCCAATTCATGCAAACTTATCATCACCTTGGTAAACTGATAGCTTATAACTATAGGTAGTAATGAAGTTTATACCATTTTCTATTAGCTGTTTGAAACGGAACGTAGGTTATATAAAAGCTATTGTAAACTCACAAGTTTATGTTATAAAATGTTCACAGTATACTTA
Source organism: Scrobipalpa atriplicella (assembly GCA_029255725.1). NCBI lineage: Eukaryota > Metazoa > Arthropoda > Insecta > Lepidoptera > Gelechiidae > Scrobipalpa > Scrobipalpa atriplicella. Next base: position 12,226 of record JARACY010001883.1, read on the forward strand.
AACAAAATAATATCAATTTAGAACTATAGCAAGGTGTCTATAAAATGTAAATCCAAATCGTAACAGATCGCGTATTTTTGTGTGTGTCGACCATTTTCCTAAATAGATGTTACTCGCAACAATATTGTGCAACCCTGAGACTATTTTAATTTTTGTATTTAGTCTTTGAATACCTATTTTTTAATAAAATAATTTAAATGACTAATATTTCGTCTTTTATTCGAAAGCCCTTTGCAATAATGAGAACCTCTAGATTTGGAGTCGCGAGGCGATGAAGAAAGCTGTGAAGAGCTCTTGTGGATGAAGCAGTTGAAATGAAAGTTCCTAGCTAATGATAACAAACTTGTAAAAAAGCCCTCAAAGTAGACAAGGGTTTTCTAACATTTACGCAAATGTTCCTCATTATACAGGGTGTAAAAAATAGCACTGCGTTCCTTTAAACCACATGTTCTACTGATGATACCAAACAACTTTCCCAAAGAACAAAAATTTTAGATCAGATCGAAAATATAAAGTGCCTTAATTTTCCATCAAAGGTGCTCTCGACAAGGCAAAATTGTATTTCGAGCTAAAATCTTTGTTCTTTAGGAAAGTTGTTAGAACATTATGGTTTAAAGGAACGCAGTACTTTTTTTTACACCCTGTATAAAATAAAACTCAAAGCACAAAACTTTGGAAACAACGGTTTTCAAAATGAAATGACAATCAAAACACGAATTGTAGGATTCCGTATTTGTTTATTTATTATGTTCAAGAGTTGATACAATTTATCTCTGTATATATCTCTTTTGCATTAAACAATATTAGTGGCTATAATATAAACTTAAATACTGTAAGTATTTACCTACCTACCTATATCAGCTTAAAAAGGAAAAACCACGACGTTTCATAATTTCCTGGAAGAAAGTTATCGCAAGCTCAAATTACTTTTCCTAAGAACGTCTCAGATAGTCACGGAGCCAACCAATTAGGTTTAGATTCGAATGGAGATTTACAGGCAAGATGAAAAGATTGCCGATGAGTAAGAGGATTACTCATCTCAGCTGATTCAGCGCAATGAAACTGTTTTAAAGAACTAATCAGACTGAAGCAGAAGCTCCTGCACTATTTAATTAATAAGTATTTTGATTGAATTAAAATGTAATACTAATATCAGAAAGAAAGTAAACTTTCGAGCATGAAACATTTTTTTATAAATTGTTAGACCAATGGCCAGTTATTTCTCATGCCTTTAGTTTTCTACCTAACTTTACTTCAGAAAATGTTACATAACATAATTAAAATGAGAGAGCTCAAAAAAGTAAGTAGACTAACAACTAACTAGGTGTGAGATTTTAAGGTTCATTCCCTCACAAAAAAAAATAACAGATCTTTGGAGATTCATCTCGTATGTAGGTAGGAACCTAAAGTAAGTTCGTCCATGGTAGGAACTATGGGTCGTATTTATAAAGCTATCTCAAGATTGAGACAATATTAAGTATGGATTTGACAGACCGTTTTGTACTGAAATGACATTTCTGATACGAACTCAAACTCGCTGTCACTCTTGAGAGCTGATTATAAATACGGGCCTAAGTATTTCTAGTCCAGATCAGTCCAGAACAGATCAGTTAACAATACCGCAACGCTTTGTCACAGTCATACTAATTAACGTGCTATCGATCGTGATTAACATTACACCAAAACCGATAATGCTGTTAATCGAATCTGGACAGACAGATACGTAGATTTATAGCCAGGCAAAATGTAAAACTGGAATTTACAGGCTGAAAACTCTATTAAAATTAGAAAATTTACAAGAGTTTGTGACTGTAATCAAAACACTTTTAATTCTGAACATTATTGGTGTTATGCGTACCTACTGAATACTTTTGAGTTTTTTAGTCTTTTGATCCAGACTCTAGCTTGTAAAGTGATCATAACTATTGAAGGAGTTTTGCTTATTTCAGATGAATCTTTGGCATAAGAGGTTTTTGGAAATAAAACTGAAAGTTTCAAGTACAAGTAGAAATTAAATTGTTGAGGACATAATTAAATCGTGCATTTTTTTAATCCAAATCTTAGATCCAAATTATTAGAAGTGAAAATGCCGCCTCTACCTATAGCACTGCTATAGGGTGTCATTAGTCTTATAAGCATAGACAGACCCACAGACAATGCGAATTGGCATCCAATTGGCAATAATCGGCTTACAATTAAGCAACGTATGTCGATGCCCACACTGCTATTGAGAACTAGACAGCAATCGTATCCAACAAATAGGTATTAATTTGCTTTATAATAGAGAACATAAATTGATATTGTGCTTTTAAAGAAGAAAGGTAAATGAACTTTATGAAATGGAAAAATTGTAGAAGATGAAAATAACAACTAAAGAAGCTATTAGATCGAAAATAATAATAATTTACTTACTCAGTCTGGTTAATTTAGCTGATTGTGATTTGTTTTAACCATAATTTTATTTGTAATACCTGCTGATGGAAACTTAATAATTTAATTGTTCTTAGTTTAATTTCAGTTTTTTAGGTCTATTTTCACAACAGACATCAATTAGCGCAATAATACCTACAGCCTAGAATAACCGTTCTTTAACGTTCGTAATAGAAAAGATACTTAATTATAAGAACCAAACTCTATATCTATTTGATAGTGGTACCGTGGTACTTACACAAACCACGTGCCTAATCACCCTACTAGAACATTTAAAAACTGTCATCATCAGATCTATTTGACAACTAACACAACAGAACAAGAAGACTCCACTATAAATCAGATAACCACTATTTTAACTAAGTTCATATAACCTACCTACGCACAAGCTAAACGAATTGTCAACAAGGTTTAATATAGTATTGCCTTAACTATAATTCCATGTTCCTCGACGAGCTTTAAAGATAAGATCAGAGATGTCTGCTTACAAAATGTCAAAGAGATTGTAATAAAATCGCGAAGTGCTTTCATTGGATAAGCGCTTGCCAGGTATTAAAACAAGGAAACTAAATGGAATCGTAACAATTGCGCGGAAATTTATTAAGTTCTATTTATAGAATAAGCTTTTGACTTTAGACGACAATAAAGGAAATAGTGCACATCTGTATTAGCAATCTCCAATAATCTCCATCTATGATCGGTTAGAATTAAGGCAACAGCACTTAATTAATAATTATATACAAAGAGTGAAAAAAAATGCTGACGAAACTTTTTTGGGTGGGAACCTTATTAAACAACATTCCCAAAGGAACATACGTCAAAATATGAAAAAAATATTTGGACCCCCCATACAAAATAGTGTCAGTGGCTCAAGTCATATTGTATGAGAGAGCCAATTTTATTTTCCTATTTCGAACTTTGTTTCTTGGGAAAAGTTGTTCAGTTTACATACTCTAAAGTTTGGTTAGCTATTTTTTTTACTCCCTGTATAATAGTACCTACGCAATAATGTTACATTTTGGTTCTGCATCCTTAAGCTGGTCAGACGATCGATCAATAATATATTCACTGTATTGAAAGCAATAAGATCATGAATACAATACATGTAGGCAGTGTACTACTATCAGGCAGTTGCAGCTAACCACCATACCGCAAGCCGATGCACACCGGCGCTAAACCATAGTAGAAAAAATGTACAGTAAAACGTTTACATACTCACGACCTAAATCGATGTATTTAATATATTTTAGTACACTATTAGGTACTCTGTGATCACCTAATGTGGCAGGGTCACGGTTCACACCGGAAAACGACACGACGAAGCGACGACGCTGCGTGAAGATGCATCTCGTTGTAAGTACCACGAAGTGACAGGCTGCATGGCGCGTCGCAGGAGGAAACGAGATTTTGAGTTCTGTCAATGACATGTCTAACATTTTGTTTTGCATAATAAATAAAGTTCTATTCACACACACTATTTTTATACACGCTCTTGAAAATTGCGCGCTGCGTTGCGTCGCATTAGTCCCGATGTGAATTAACCCTAAAGCTTAGTATTCTACAACAGATGAATCTGACTTCTAGGAAGGAGGAAATTGCTCCTAAGGTGGATTGAATTTACGGTCAGTTTTAAGAAGAGAAGAAGAAGAAGAAGATTAAGTTCGTCGTATGTATGAAGGCGTTATACTGTTTCTTAATTTTACTGTGCCTAAACAGCCGCCTATAACGTACTTACACCGAGTGTCCAGTGGAGATTTGCTTCATAATTCGTCGGGGCGCAAATTGAACGCTGTCAACGCAATAAAGCTGACTCACGCGCCTTTATGCCAAATAAAAAAATCTACTTTCAATATTTCACATTATCAACAGTAGCAGCATTTAAGACTGTATCCAGAAATAATTTACAAAGAATAGTGCATTACAAAACTATAGTATTTTTATCTTACGACTGCCACTCGGCCATATACTTGTGGTTGTGTATATATACAGACACGCGCTCTTGTGTGCGTAACTACAGGTGTACTATGGCGAACTCACACACAATGACAATGTTGTGCATGTAAACAAGTGAGATAAAACAACCTATACTCGTATACACCTACTAAACATAGAATTTTACCGCTATAAAAACTCCATCAGAAAAAGTGGACAGGATAAATCACCACAACTTTTATTGAAATACGTTCACTGCAGACCGATGCACTCCGCAATAGAGCTCGAAATAGGAATAAATTCCGCTGTCCCGTACCCGTGAGTCCGATAAAGTTTTTCGCCGACGTAAGCGTATAAAAACGGCACAAACACATGTGGAGTTTTTCTCTTACGCTCCAGTTTTGAATTTGAATTTTTCTGCTGCGCTGTATCGCTATACAGGATGTTAAAAAAAAACTGCGTTCCTTTATTCCACATGTTCTTCTAATGATACCAAACAACTTTCCCAATGCACAAAAATTCTAGCGAGAAAAAATTTTTTAGTTTCCCCATACAAATTGTCTGATCGAGGTGGTCCTTTTGTACGTAGAGAAAGAAAAATTTTATTGGAGCTAAAATTTTTCTGCTTTGAGAAAATTGTTTGGTATCATTAGTTGATCATGTGGTTTAAAGGAAAGCAGTTCTTTTTTTTACACCCTGTATAGGTGCGTGTGTGGGGGTGTATATGTGTGCGGACGCCGCGGGTACGGTTTTAATTTTCCGCTAGCGTAGAAATTTACACCGACTGAATGAACCATCTATTTTAATGAGCTTTAAAAGTTAACTGATCGCAGTCTCCAGGCACGGGAGGCAAGCTGGCAACGTAACGTGCCCCGAGGCGGGTTTGAAATGAAGTTGTTTACGTAAAAATTACGTTGGCGTAATTGCTGTCTTGGTAAATTACACGCATGATGGTTTCGCTTAATAATTTCATATTTTTGCTCGACATTGAGAGCGAGTTGTACAGGAATTATTTATTTACCTACATATTTTTTTATGTATAAATACTGTTTCATTAGAAAATACAAATAAAATAGTTGGACAGTAACTTCAAACAGATAAACAATGATCCCTTACTTAAGTACAGACTGAAAAGGCTTTTTTTAAGTTCCCTTCGATCATGTTAATTCAAACCAAAATTAAAATTCGCGTGGAAAATCAATCTCGTGTATACAGCCTAATCCAGGTACTTGTCATCCCCCATCACTCTCATTTTTGTCCCCACTAATTGCTGATCAACTCATCAGCTTGAATAGCGATCATTCGTAAAGCCTCGCTGAATGCGTGACGTCATGAAAATGGATCCACCTCCTCCATCCACTCGATGACGGAAATAATTCAATTAGAAGTTAATTGGCAAATTAAGTTCTGCAGGAAGGGCATGGCTCTGGCAGGTCTAGGTGATTCGCGATTGGACTTTTATATTTATTTTTACGTGAAGTTTCTTACTGATTGTATTGAAAATTTGAAAATGACTACGTAAACGATTGATCCATGGGCTTAATATATTTACATGTACATACTCTTGCTAAACTGCAATTGCCCCTAATTTGGTTGAACCTAAGATATTTTAATTACTAACTATTATTAGTTTGATTTTATCATAATATGATAATATTAATACTAACATTAACGTTGTCATGTTTATATTATAAAATAAATCTTAATGTTTAGATGTTAATGTTTAAATTGTCACTCTACAGTAATCATCAACAGATATATCTACAGAGCCTCCTGAAGTCATGCACATTGCTTCATGTAGTGGCAACCCTCGTCGCGGGTTTGTTTCCGCAATATGATTTGAAGGCGCGGTATTTTGGCGGTAATTCCCTAATGGACAACGTTCCTACAAACCGATAACATTACTTTCGGCACGTAAGTATATACCAACAGTATTTAATAGGTCAAGTAAATGTTGGGCAAGTAAACGTTGTCATTTGTCATTTTCTTACAATCATATTTTCAGTCAAAGATATTATAGTTTATCCAGTATGGCGGAAGCATGGAAATGCTGGACTGGGAGTGAGGAAAAAACATAGAATGTGCCAGCTGCTTTTCCTCCCTGGCGTGTTAAAAAACCATTTGATGAAATTTTAATGTCCGTTTTTTTTTATATAAGTCGATATTTATGTTGGTACAGTTACATAAGAAAATCATTGTGGTTCAAGATCAAAGTAAGCAGAAACCCATGAAACCCTTATGAAACCATATATTCCCTCTTGTAGCAGCTAATACTAGAGCATGGAGCTGCATATAAAATTCTCGAGTTTGCAGAAAAGGCGGCTATAATATACGGGCGCCCTTAAGCCGAAGTGCCCTTAATACTGTGCTTAAGTGGGCGTGGTTCAGAGATGTTCAGAGGCTTTTCAGGCCCAACACTTCTAAGCCTTTTAATATCGCACCCTCGGTGCACTTGGGTTTTTATCGGATTTCTAGCGTAAAGTTGCCATTTTTAATGGGATTCGCGGCTCGTGTATAAAATTTTAGGGAAAAGATTTAATGTCAAATTTTCTATGCTATATTGGCTTTTTCAGTTACATAAGCTTCTGACCTAGAATAAGTAGATGACCGAATATAATGCCTTCTTTTCAGAAGATGAAGTTGCGTTTCATTTTATAATCATTGTTAACTGTTAAACCTTTTTTAAAAAGGCCTGCAATAACTTTTACTGACCAGACGTTATAATGAAGTCAGAAACGATGAATGCATTATTTCCAAGTAATAATGACTCTACTTATTTCATACAAAACGTTTTATTTCAAATTTAGAACCAACGTCGACTTCGTTGTAGCCCTCTTTGTCTTGACTATAAAGTTCACTTTTGCAATAAAGCTGAACAATGACGTGTGGCTGCTGTTGCCTGGCCTGCATCGTGTGATAAGCGAGACAAACGTGATTCTCCCTTAATTCACTCAATTCTGACAATTCATACATCGGGGTCATTGTCGCAATGTAACGTCCTCATCGACTGGCGATGACGATTGCCCGAATTTAATTAAAGCGTGATACTAACCCTTTAAAAGGGGACAGATGAGGCAGATCCCTGGGAATAGGGCCATCAAATTGGAGACGCTTAAGGAGACGCAGGTGGAGATAGTGATAGAGAAAATAGTGTAATTAATATTGATGAATAAATTATTTAAAATAATATGAAAAAGGTAGGTACAAAAATATAGTAGTGACATAGAATAGTAAATATACTACCTACCTACAATAGTTTGAAAATTGTAACCACCGTTAGAGCTATTTATTTCTAGTTAGAGAATTTTCAGACAATTCCCAACTCGCAAATAGACCCGAAATAGAATACAAAACGACTACAAAATTGTCTCCAACACTAACAACGACATTAGGTGGCAGATTTCTATTCTCTATGGACGGAGCAAAATGGGCTCTAAAGTTTGAATGGCGCGGCACATGGGGCTGAGTTTTGTAATTTTATTAATGACGTAATAACAGTTCTGTCAGTCGCATGCGTGCCTATGAGCGATAGTGAAGCCGTTAGTTCGGACGGGTTAATATCGAGGGTCGGATCTCGGATTATCTACAAAGTACACCGTGTTACGGCTATGGATATTAAAAGTGTTGCAGATTTGGAGCTGGCGGGGGCGACCCTGTTAATTTGGTTTATGAACTCTATAAAATGTTGAACGGCAATTTAGATCATACATTATATCACTAAGCATAGATCACTTTGTATGAAACTAAATTATTATATCATCGATATAATGGAACATAATGTTATAATCTAGGTAAAACCACAAAATGCATTACCAGAGCTCCCTCTAAAATGTGACCATGATGCAAAATCATGTACAAATTGCAGCAATTTGCGAGCCAAAGCGGACTTTGAAACTAGCGCTTAAATAAATGGGCTAGGTTTTGTGCCCGGTGGATTAAATCAGTTTTGGCCGCGTGTCGGCAACAAGCCTCTATTACTCACAAACTTGATGACATTAAAGTTTTCCGACGGCTGCTCTGAAATATGAGGACACTCAGACACCCGTCCAACTTTCGCAGATTTCGTCTAATTTACTTACAACAAATTTTACGTAATAAAATTTAATCAAAGCAAGTACTTTTTGACATTGATTGGCGATTCTAACTTCAACTTCTGATGCTCCTTAACCTGCCGTCATTTAAAAGCCAGCTCTTTGTCTAAGGTTTTCGGAACTGTCAAACTTAGTAACTCTTTGTAGAATCGTTCCCCTAAGAGTGGTTAAGAGTGGGGTCCTACTTCAAAGAAAAGTTCAAGAATTCCTCGGCCACTTTACAATTGTGTGAAGGTACGATTGTTTTCACTTGCCACGGATCAATAAATATCCGAGACCCCTTAAAACAATACACAATGTCTGGTAGACAGGTATCTGCGTGTTCGTTGCTAATAAATAGGAGTATGTCTTCTATAATGTAAGTTTTAAGGGAGAAGTTTGTCACAAGGGTCGCACTGGGGGTGCACTATTGCATTCAAACACGACAACGTAGCATACGTTATTAGTTAAAAGAAATCTTAATAAGTTAAGGAGTTCCTGGTTTAACGTTCCAGGATTTATATCATAAGTACTACAATGTTACCTATCTATTTAAGAAATTATACGTTGTCTGGTCGTCTACATAGAAACCATTGGCAATGTAATTTTATTTATAATATTATTTTTTAAATAACCACTCGCCCTATGGAGATTAATTAATTAGTGCGGTCGTTGCAACCGCAGAATAAACGAAGTCTATGGTTGCACAATATCATTATTCGATCGAAACAGTATTGTTTTCATCTATAAACGAATATAAATGCGAATTACTTATAATTTTTCGAGTCGACTTGATTTGTCCTAGACTGGAGTCAAGAGCATTTTGCTCGTTCATAATAAATTTTAATCTATTAGGAAAAAACATTAAGGATTTCAAACTCTACCTTTTCAGGTAAAAATGAAAGTTACCAACTACTGTTTCGCTAAAGGGGACCCCATTTTGGGCAATAGCAGCAAAATTCGGTGAAAATCAATAAACATCGTCCCCCTAATGCAATGATGGATCGCACGCACTTATCTTCCGGTGACATCGGCCGGCGGACACCGAACACTCGGGTTCGACGTTTATCCTCGACGTTTAGTCCCCAAGTTTTCAATAGCATTGTTAAATTGTAAGAAAAGTTAGGTGAGTGTGCTCAAGAGCGCCACGACCTTAACCCGCCAGCTCCCTTCTACCATCGGACATCTAGATCGAATATCTGCGCGTTTGAAGTGTAAATACAACTCTTTTGGTATCGATATGAGCTGCCAAATGAATCCCAAATTGACATTCGCGCGAACACTCCGGAATATATTAAGCTCAGCTGCTAATTCTTAATAGTTTATGCAAATTTATATCAAATAGACTCCCGAGCACAATTTCGAATATACTATTAAGATACAGGGTATTAATTTACCAACAAGTGATTCGGAATATCTAAAAGCGAAATAATAAGAAATACTCAAAATGGTTTTAGGCCCGTATTTTTAATCAGCTCTCAAGAGTGACAGCGAGATTGAGTACGTATCAGAAATGTCATTTCAGTACCATACGACCTGTCAAATCCATACTTAATATTGCTCTCAATCTTGAGATCGCTTTATAAATACGAGCCTCAGTTTATTTTCATCAAACTACATCGTCTTTTGACAGACTTATTGTTGCTCACTAGTAAAGAAATATGAAATGTGCTGTTAATTATTTATGTATCTAGATTTGCGTTAACTAGGTACCGAATATTTTTTATCGAAGCTGTCTAAATTTCTACGTTCAATGGTAATATTAATTGTCATAGGTGTACCTAGTACTCGTAGATACAAGATATTTTAAATTAAGAATATTTCAGTTTAAACTTAATTATAAAATTCGAAAGACCTGCTATACATTCTCATTCATTCATTGGACGGATCTGCCTCTTTCCACTGCCGCCTCGCTTCAAAAACAAAACTCCGATTTGCATGAGCAAATAACAGAGTAGTGAAATCCAAACAGTAATTTGCGAGACAATAAGACTCAGCTGAGACGGGCTGAGGGGGAATTAAACGATAATTTCTTGTCATTTTCTCATGTTAGGCTGCATAAGAATTTCAATGTAGTTTAACTATTTTTAATCTTATAACTATTACCAGGTGAAAGGAAGCTAAAAGCTAAATCAGATAGATAGACATCAAGTCAGAAAGTGCTAAGTACTGTGCCTCAGAAATAAGCTAAGTATTTTTATGAATTCTTTTTACTGAATTAAAAAAAAAAAACAGTATCTTATTATTATTTATTATTATTATATCAGCCTAAACTGTATACCTACCTAAAAATTATGAGGCTGGATACTCCTACAATTCCTACATCCTAGGTAATTGGAGCTATAAAGTCATACTAAGCGTGTTTTTTATTTTTAAATAAAATCTATGAGATTGTGCTATTTCCCATAGTTTGTCCAACGTTTACCCTATATTTAAACACTGTCCCCATTTCCAAACCTCAAAAGAAACACACGCGTCGTTTATCAACTCGACTATCTGCAAACGAATAGGAAACCGTTGTAACGTCACATTTCGCATTCCACTTATATCGGCGCAACGCCGAAAACATAAAAATGTCATCTGCATAATGCACCCTATAAATATGACTGCCAAGTTGGAGTCCCAGAGGATGCATGATGTAACCCTCCCTGTGGAGATGTGGGTCACCGTGTAATCTGTCCTATTTTGCCGGAATTGCAATGTTTATGTCTTCCGAACCCGAAAATAAAGTCTGATTTTACTGTATTGCATTCTACCATTTCGCAAATTTACGGCTTTCGGTTTTATCTGCGCGGTAAAGTAGAGAGCCAAAAACGTGAGTTTGAAATCCAACATTTTAGTCTATTTTAAAACAATATGCTACATCATTTTTTTCTAACTTACAAATATTTAATCTGGAATATTTTATGCATAAGCTTTAAGGCTCGTATTTACAAAGCGATCTCAAGATTGAGAGCAATATTAAGTACGGATTTGACAGCCCGTTTTGTACTGAAATGACATTTCTGATACGAACTCAAACTAGCTGTCACTCTTGAGAGCTGATTATAAATACGGGCCTAAAAGTATTATGCCTGTAAATAATCATATTTTTATAATGATTTATGTCGAAAAATGTTTATTTGCTAATGGCTCTACGTTAGAACCAAAAACGAATCAAGTGCACTCCCTTATTCATTTCGCTAGACTAAAAAACATTAATAAGTTCAGGGATGCACAAAATGCAACGGGGCAAGTGATTTGTGCACATAACCATTGCACCGGGGGCTTCTAATGGTCACGACATGCGCCTCATAAGCACACAAGTGCACAAAATTTATGACAAGAAAGGGTGCCAGATTATCCATTGTCAACTTTATCTTAAATATTTTATGTTCAATTAAGTCTGCTTTTATTTTGGAGACCATAAATTACGCCGCGAGTCAAGATATCGCGTTTAGGGATCGTGCGAGCATGTAAACTAACCCCTTTCTTTGTCCACGGTAATATATGGCCGTGCATATTTTTTAATTAGTAACAATATTTCGGCGTTTATCTCAGTTTCGGTCGGGCTCTCGTAAACAATGAAATTGTTTGTTTAAGTTTTTTAGGTTTTTAATTACCCTTAGATGAAACAGACATTTGTGTCAATTTTCAGACAGTACGTTTACATTTGAGAGTTTATAACAAGCAGACTCTTAAAAATAACATACAAGTTGGAACTGCAGAGAATTGTTGGTCTGAGGAAGCCATCTAATACGGAAAATTAAACCAAGATACCTTCTAACTATCAATATTTACCGTCACAACCTACCCCCTGAAAATCTTATTTACTCCCGTACTCGTAAACTAAAGACCTTACCACTAAGCCACCGATTAGAATAGACAAGCGCTATATAGCTCAAAGCAGCATAAGACCGATATACAGGGGGTGGATAAGAATACATACATACATACATAAAATCACGCCTGTATCCCTAATGGGGTAAGCAGAGCAAAAACATAGGTTGTTCCGCCACGTTTGACAAGTTTAGAAGGCAGAAATACATAATATAAAATACAGATGATGATTATGTATATTGCTATAGTGACGGGTTGTCAGCCCATCGCCTAAATTGCAATACACTGAAACCCTCGATTCCCTTAGCTGAGTTTTACAGCATGCACGGGAGGAGATGCAGCTGGCACATTCTACGCTTTTCTATCACTCCCAGTCCAGCATGGAAGCAATAAGAATAGCCAACATACGAAAAAACCATAAACTACTTACTCATAAAAATTACCTGTTTTTCTTAAGAACATGACTCCTACCTAACCTACTTTACTCTACGCTACGTCATACTTTTCGATTGAAATGTACTTAATATTTCTGTGTTTCAATTTTCCATCCATTTTCTTTGAGTACCTAACTAAAGATTTTCAGTTGTTTAGGTTTGGTTAACGTTAACGGTTTCAAATTATAAACATAAATTCATTTTTTTTTTTACTTTTTTTGTACCTTTGACTTGTGTTCCTTGGCGAAAATATCTAACAGTATAAGTCACCAGTAAAATCTCACCCTATATACTCCCATCTTGTCTTCACAGGGCAACCACCCCTGTACTGTTTGCACAGTAACCTACATTACTGGCTGCATGAGGGATGGCATCATTAATGATCATGGAACTAAGACCGGTTGTTTAAGAGGAACTATTGAGCAGCGGCAAGGAAACCCGATATGGGAAGCCGCAAGATTCACTTACAATAGATGTTTTGACGAAGGAAGTAGGGTAAGTCCTTTCTGGTAGCTAATAAATTACTGTGTAATAAAAAGGAATATAAAATATGATCCTGTGTATGATTACTAAAATTCTCTGTAAACACAAAATGTAAATACAAATTTGACACTAAAAATATTAAACATAAAGTCTGTAAACTAACATAAGAATAGATAATAATGCTTGTATTATGCAGCGCTTGCGTTTAAGTAAGCATACTTATTTAAGCAGGTATTTTTTGAGTTTCTGTGTTTTTTTTAAAGATGGAAATATTTCAACCAATAACAACATAACTTGCAGTTGTTTTTTTTTATAATCGTCTTTTGTTTTTCAAAATATTTATGTCTGTGTTTACCTGTATTTCATAAGTGACTTCTAATAAAATGTTGCAATATTCTTAAGCTCAGTCCTGTACAGTCACCATTTTCACACCCGTGCTAATGATCAGAGGGACATGATTTGGGGACAGCGACCCTCCGTGACTCGGAATGCATTGGTGACATCGTCTCGACGCGACGCGGCCATCGGCGTATCACTTCTGAAGCAATTTCTGAACTGTCACAAGTTAAAACAAACGAGGGTGGCTTTGAGCGAATAGACACGTTTTTAAATGAATATTTAATATTTTGATCTGTTTAATAAAGCTATTACGTAAGTACTTAAGCGATTTTGAAAAAGGTAATTAGGAGAAAGGTTTTTTTTTTTTTTTAGTTTCTGTGGCATACCTAATTAATGAGAAAGTAGCTACGCGGTAAGTGTATAAGTTTTTATTTATTAGGTTCTCAATTTAAAAATTGATGCCCATTTGCGGCAGTCAGAAAAAAGGTAAATATGCCTTTATGTCTTTGAAAGTGAAAAAACAGTACCTAATACTCTAGATCTAATACCTCCTTTGCGCAAAGGTTACTTTTGCAACTTATAACAATTTTGTTGAATATTTTGTGCTTCGTCCTATTTGTGTTTCGACGCCAATTAAAACTACTATAACTAACAATCATATTAAAACAATTTATACAAATGAGAAGTGCCGAAAACTGTTGCTATCAACTGATTGATTGGATTCCGTAGTGAGCCGCAGCAACAAAAGGGATCAGCGTTAGTTCAGGTCCAATTTCAATATGGACGTGTCGTATTGTGTGGCCGAGTGGTCGGAAGCATGCCCGATGGGCGTCAACGGCCTTTATTCGTCCTGTACACCAGATTTTATATAGGGTGTTCTTGTACGACAGATTTTATACAGGGTGTATTTTAAAATGGTTTGCCCGTAAATGAAACTGAAACTGACCTAAAATAATTTAAAAAAAATAAGAAGAAAATAGGACAGATCGGGCAAGGAAAAAAATGGCTTCTTCGTGCTTGTCTCATACCTACAAAATGAAATGACCACCTAAATCAGATAATGTATGAGAAAACCCATTTTTAGTTCTATCCCAATATAATTTACCAACAACCTGTCAGTTGTTCAGTTTCGTTTACTGAATCTTTTAGATTGTGGGACACAGTCACTTACACCCAGTATAGATTGCTCCGATCTGTCCACCAGCTTTTATATAAGGTGCTCCTGGCAGTTATGGGTTTCCGATAGGCGATGAACTGAATTGTCATGTCGGATATGTCTGACCTTAAATTTGAATATCCTTGTAAGGCTGTCATTTAGAAGGGCAATTTGGTGATTTCCATTGAAATATTTGTATTGTGTCCTATTAGGTCTCTCGGAAATGTCATAATAGCTTATAGAAATGCCTTACCTCAGTCTCATTACGCTACAGCTTGTAATATAGTGCAACTGCGTCAGCACTGAAATAGTGCAGCTCCTCTTTACTACTGGGAGAACAGTAGACCTTCGTTAACACTACGAGAAAAATTTTGTTTGTATGATTTCTTCAAGCCAATCCAATAAATATGTCAATCGCGGGAGCAAAGCTTAGATACTAAACTAGGTTAAAATCATCGCTCAATCAATCATTACGAAATAAAAACGTTTTAAATTCAATCAATCAAACTCGGCATAAATTTTAATTGGCAGCCTTTCAAACATCCTGTGGATCGTCTATTCGTACGTATTCAATTCAAATTTTTGCCGCCCCTAGCCAGAGCGTGGAGAGGTAGTCGGGAGCTGGTAGCCCCATTCACTGCAATTTGATGAAGCTAAAGCGCTGCCATTCAAGCAGAGTACCTCCACAATACCAAGCGGCTAATGGGACCAAAATACTACGAGTATAATCCAACCAGGCTAAATCTAAATCGACATGTGCGCCAGTAGGTAAGTCATTTCTGAGAAAATTTTGAATTTTACGGGAACAAAGAAAACCAAGAACGAAGGTACTACAACCTGTTCCTTAACTGGAGCAATACATGCATGTCAGTAAAGACACCTCTTTGTGATTTTGGCGATCATCTGATCAGTTGACAATAGCAACTCACGGAAAACATCTGATGTGAATAGACAGTATTCACATTTTGACGTTTTGTGGCGCCACAGTACACCACAAACGCCGAACCCTTTCAAACGGCAAAGCTAACGCTCGCAATACTCTAGCGACTGTACTGACAGTAGTATGCCACCCACTGGGCAAGATCATACTAGCTTGCAGCGCTGCTCTCGCCATACACGCTTCTGGTACGCTTACTCGGCGTCTGTCTCGCTACTATAACTCCAATAATACGCCTTAATGTGAAAGGGATAGCTCTGCGCCATGTATAGAAGATAGGCATTTCCTGTGTATGTCGGTAAGGAACCATTTATACGGAAGTGCTTCCTTTTCGCATGGGTAAATGAAAACACCTTCTCACCCACGTCTCCCAAACGATATGTCACTGCTTACGAACGTATTACATTACAACACAGACGGGTACTTAAACAATACTGGAAGACAAATTACTCGGCTCACACCCGCGACACGACGAAGTATTTAGCGCATTTCTCTAAACTAATAAATCTGCTGGCGACAAACTAAAACTGAGTTATAACAACAAAGTCAAATTACCGAAGGAGTTTACCGCAGGGTGGGGGGGTGTAACCGACACGGGGGTAGGACGCACGCCGCATACTGATGCAGCAACCTCCTAACTCTCCCAAGATTTTCGGATCGGGATTTTCCTTTCTTTACAATGGGCCTACTCCTGGGGCATATCAATTGCACGCGGTTATGTCGTTAGAAAGTTTCTGTGAGAGGGTACGAGACGCCCTCATCGATTTTCGGGCTTAACGCGCGTGTTAGAGTGCTTGTCTGGTGTTATATTGGGGAAATATTTTCTTTATTAAGTGGCTGAGAATGTTTTCTGGCCTAATTGTGTTCAACTGCCATATTTTCATCAAAGCTGATGTTTAGTAACAGAACATTAATTGGGCTAAGTAACAGAACGTTAAAAATTATTCAAATTGAACAAGCCTTGAATTTCTGTCTCAAACTCTTACTTCAAACAGGATTCCAATACAGATTGAATAAATTATTGACTTCAATTCTCCAATCAAACTTACAATACATTCTACGTATCTATTTTGGCACAGTTGGTCGGCATTAAAGGATTCGCATTAATTTTTGTAGTCATACATCGATCTTCCTCTACTATGCTATCAGGCAAATGATATTGGATGAAACTAAATTATAAATTCTTGGGGTATAGAACACAGTTGAAGACAAATTTAACATCATGAATGAACATTGTTGCTGTATGAAGGATTTTGGTTAAAAATAGTCACCGCTGCCATGCTCATACACATCGTATAAAGGAGGCAGATTCTCAAGACAGTGTTATTTAATTCGTTACTAGTTGTTTGCATTTAAACCTTACCTAGGTATTCAACTATGGAAGGAGATGTGAATTATTTGAGAAAAAACAGACGTTAATTATTTGAGAATGGTAATAAATATATGGTGGTCCAGGGTTTCACCCGCACAAATAATTTATTATTGTAGAGTAAAAGCTAGTAATAAAATTTAAATAACACGATTTTCAACATAAATATTTTCCCTCGCTCCAATAGCAAATTTTAGCTCCAAAACTAACAATGTTCCCTTCATTTAATTTACATAAAAGTGCAGTGTATTGTTCATTTTTCTATGAAGGGGGATTATCCGTAGTAAATAGTGATCCCTCGGGATTAAGCATTGTGAGTATCCCATCCACCCACATATAGGTCAATGTATTAGGGGGACAACAGCCGACTTATAGGATAAGAAAGGACGATTATTTTCTATAGACGAATAGCGCAAATTTTCGATGGAAATCAATAATGTTGGGAGCAAATGGTCGGGCATTTGGTAATGAAATATTATATGCTGTGATACATTAAAGTAATAAAATATCGTAAAACATTCTTATCCCTAATTTTAGTAAAGAAATAGAGATAACTACCAACACTGAAAAAAATACTTGTTTAATGCGAGCACATAAAGTAATGTGTTTATGACAATAATATTAAAAATTAAATAAATCAAGTAACTTGATAACCACAACCAAGTTCTTTACTTTATTGCCTCAATCATATTACTTGCTATTTGATATGCTCGTATGTAAAAAAGTTCCTTGATAAATTTAACCAAGATTATTTTTCAGTGTACTCTACTACATAAACCATGTCAGAAGTCTATTAGCTGTGCTATTAGGCGGTTTAAAAACTCTGACACCAAGGTTCATCGGGTCGATCGACTCGAAACCCACACGACAAGAAGAACTACATAAACAAAGGATATCATCTAGGGTCTCTAGGACTCGTATTTATAAATCGATCTCAAGATTGAGAGCAATATTAAGTATGGATTTGACAGGTCGTTTTGTACTGAAACGACATTTCTGATACGAACTTAAACTCGCCGTCACTCTTGAGTCTCACTGATTCTCAATACGGGCCCAATCAGTGTCAAACAAAATATAAAAAGTGATATTAATTACTGTATTTTTTTTATAACGATCATTACTTATTCAATTTGAGGTTAAAGCCATAATAAAACATTACAGCCAACTATATTAAAACGTAGAGAACATTGTTTCTCCATTGATTGAAATCCTATTTCTTCGCTAGAAAACACCACTATCAATCTGTCCCACCAAAGCTTGCATTATCGAACGTTGCAACCTGATTGGAATCGAACCCCGGACCACGCTCGCCCGTGCCCGTAAATCAATTGCAGGAATTTATTTACGTTGGCCACGTGACATTTGTAACTCCTCTTGACGACAACTGGGGTCCTGATAGTATTAACATGGATATGCCATCAAAATGACAATGTTGTTTTTTGTTAATCAAAGATTGATAAGATAATATAAACAAGAGTAATGTCTGACTTACACATTAAATATTGTAATTACAACGTATTTTCAAGTTTTAAGTCAATGATAATAATAAAAACGTTATTTAACATTTTGACAATTTGTAACAAAAACGTTCATTTTGAAAGATTGATACTCAGGTAGTATCTTGTTTTTGATATTATTATTTCTGTACTTAATATTTTTAATACTCACTAGAAAAGAAATTAAGGCATATTCAACATCTCTTTGACTATAATTTGACATTTTTACTCACGTTGTTTTGTTTTTTAGCGCAGCATGTAAAATAATGGGTCATATCCTCACAAAACCAAACTGCGCGCAGAATCGCACGCAGCCGGATACGGATATGCGATAACGAATGCAATTTTCCAACTCCGTGAGCAGAGTTTAGGCGGTTGTGATCCCGATTCTTACCCTACAGTACCACCTGGGATCTTTACAGTTAGCTTTATTATTTATATAGGTATAGGTAGTTTGGTTACTATCCATTGTGCAGTTTTGTTTAATAAAAAAACTGAATTAAATCATCTGCTCTACAATCTATGACCCGACTAGTATGTTCGGTAGGTATAAAGGACAATTATTTAGACAGGATAGGAATCTCACTGCCAGTAGATACCTCTGCCAGTATCTTTCACTACACGTACACTGTCAACAGCAACACACACCGTTCGTTCAGCTTCTCTATGTATTGTTACATACATACATACATATAATCACGCCTTTATCCCTAATGGGGTAGGCAGAGCGTAAACGACCTAAACAAAGGTCGTTCCGCCACGTCTGACAAGTTTTGAGGGTTATTCAAGATTGATCTGTATATTGCTAATAGTGACAGGTTGTCAGCCCATCGCCTAAATTGCAATACTGAAACCCTCGAATCCCTTAGCTGGTTTTTACAGCATTCCCGGGAGGAAATACAGCTGGCACATTCTATGTTTTTCTATCACTCCCAGTCCAGCACGGAAGCTGCATGTATTGTTACGTCGTCTTTTTGTCAGATACAACATCAGGCGTAAAAACTGTGAGTTAACTTACGTTAGTATAAAATTATCTTATGTGACTGCAACATAAAATCACTTACTTTGAACTACGAATCTATCTCGATACACAGGTAGTGTTTCCCATCTTCCACTACACATACATTCAACAGAAACATACACAGAGTCCCCCTGCCTCTCTATGAGGTATTGCGCCGTCGTCTTTTTGTCAGAGACAACATCAGACGTCTCTGAATGACCCCCATTCACCGGCTTCATTCCACTAATGGCACAGCCTTTTTAACGTTCAAATAAATAACTGTCAAAGGCTTCTCGCCGTTTGATATGGAAGTGCTAATTAATTAGGAATTTCGTTTAGGGAGACAGGTCTTGAATGTGAAGTTAAATGATTCTTGGTGATTTGTAAATAAGGAAAGTTTTCGATGGGAAAGTCTGCCTAGACTGTATCAATTCAATAGGTACCTACTCGCTTTATGCAAAAATTTTAGGTTCTATTTACCTGTAGGAACTTTAAATTAAGCTCTATGTATTAGGTAGGCTCGAGTATTTATAGGTACTCGAACAATCAGTAAGTATAAAAACAATTATAGATAGGCAACAAAATTATTAATAACAAAAATCTTTGAATTTCATTTGGAATTAATATCGACATGCTTTTCCCTGCTGCAAAATTTCAGTTTCAGTCTCTAATTAGATATTTTCTGACGATAAACAGAAATTGAATCTATGCAGATACTGTAACGGGAAATTTTCTACGTCGTCGAGGGCCCTTCCAAATGAATTCCCAAGCTCTTTTATTTTCAATTACGAATGAGTTCCAGTTTAATATTTTCCATGCTGCCTGTTAATACTACTGCTTACTTAAGGGGAATGCAAAAAATCTGTTATGCATTGTTGGTTCCCTCTAGCAGACGCCAATTTCGTTGGCGACTGGCATCCGCGGGCCTCAGGAATCAAGCCAGGGATCTATTAGGAGGAATTGCTTTTCACATGCCAAAGTAATTGAACATTCTGTTGGGCCTTAAAATATTTCTCGATAAGCTGGCAATAAGGCGGACGATTGCAGGGTCGGATTCAGTGTCAGGAACTTCTATATTCTCGTATTAAAAATGGTTTTAGTTCTCAGTAATACAAAGTGTGCCTAATAGCGTTCATCTGTAAAAAATCCACATACCATTTACAAAAAGAACTGACCCATCATTGACTTTATCTCGATCACTTCTTGCCCAGAGTCTTTAGCGAATTCAGTACAAAGAAATAGAATATTTACTAAAATACAGAGTAATTTGAAAAATCTGTATGATACTTATCGATGCAGTTATTGAAATAACTATGAATTCTAGATATTTTATGACTTGAAGCTGTAATATTGTCTTCCTTATTTCGTCCCTTGGTGTATAATCTCGCCCTTCCTGTAACGTTTTTCCTTCAACATCTCGCTGGTAATGAAAATTCGAGACGTCTCGCCGCGGATTTGCCCCAAGTATATTTCACTTGGTCCTTTGACAATACTTCCAAGAGGCTCAAATTATAGCTTTTTGGAATTTTTGGATATGGCACAAAAAAAATTTGTTAAGCTCTTGTTCGCACTATCTCATTATGAAAATCAGGTGTTGGCTTACAAATTATTACTTGAATTTAACGGTAAATTTAAACCGGGTAACGATGCGACGCGACACCGCGCGAAGTTGCTTGAAATATGCATATATCGCTCGCTGTACTACGTCTCAAAACAAAACAAAAATAATAGGTAAATTTAAGAGCCATGTAGAATAAACTGTGCCCCTGCCTTGTTGCTTGTCGGGAATCGAATTGCTGAGAGCGGATAGACGGATTTATTCTCGGAATAATGATGACAAATTAAAAAAATAAAGTTATGAAATATTAGTTTAGTAGATCACAGTAAAGTATGTTTCATCTGACGACTGTAGTTTAGCCATACTCGTGTGTATTTACATGCTTTACCTTAGTGTGCGTGAGTTCGGTATAGTAGGTGATTAAACCTGTAGTTACGTACACAAGGGCGCGTATATGTAGTTTAGTTTAGGTGCAGTCGTGAGATAAACCAACAGTACAAATATATTATAGGTAATATCGGGTGTAAGGGACGGCTTCCCGCAAACTGGTTGCTCAGTCAACGAAGCTGAACAACTTTTACCAGGAAATTCTTTCAGGAAATATAATTGTTAGTTGGCTTTTCCATACAAATTGTCTAATCGATGTGGTCATTTTGTATGAAAAAAATCCTGGCGTTGTTCAGTTTTTTTGACTGAGCTGAGTCCCTTACACCCCGTATTATTTTTTGTGAGCAATAAAATATTTTATTGTAATAAAATAAAAAGTTGATGTTATCGATGCTCGTCACATTTTACCAAACTTTAACTACCAGGCTATCAGGAGATTTTGAAGCTTCGCGGGGGGGATTCCGGCAGAAAGGTGGCATGCATGGATAAAGGCCGTCATGAATGTTTTATAAGGCCAGATCAATGGCCTCTCGACGGACTAGAGGACGTACATCATAGCTTCAAGAGGAACTGTCAGCTAAAGTTGGATTTTTTTGTGGGAAGTTACGTGATTTAAGTAGGTAGGTTAGTGTCTCATAATTATCTGCATAAATTTTCCTTTAATATTTTTAATTAGAATTTCACATGTTACCTCTAGCTAATTTACAACTTTAACGAACTCTATTATCCTAATCTACTAATATTTCTGGCATTGAGTTTTGAATGGATACTGAAATCAAAATATTGATATTTTTTATCACTTCCAAAATATTGCAAATTCAAAAGGTTGCGTCTTCACTGCGAGCAATCGCCTGTAATGAGAATTTGGCTTCCATACTGAAGTCGTGTGCGCGCATGATCATTACAGATGAATGCTCGCAGTGAGGACGGACATTCGACAATTTTATTGCCATAGCGCCATAAATTTCCGAGCAACTCCAAACAGGTATTAAGTACACACATTAGACAAACCAAATTAAAATAACCACGTAACAGGAAGGTGCACAACGTACATCGTAAAGGCTCTGGTAAATGCACGTTACCTCCTCGTTCCGATAAAAGATTCAGCAACTCCTGCGGGATCGCGTCTCGGCTGCTTTCCACTCACTTACTTCTGTCTGATGCAAAGTCACAGGTAGAAAACATGGTTAGTGTGCGAGACTTTTACGTAATCGTAGGTTTCAAATGAAATAACGAATTGTTTTTACTTTGTTTAGAAGAACTACAAATCTCACTACACATTTACTTAGTAGGTAAGTTCTTTGCTTCGGACGAGAGGCACGTTAAGTAGTCGGTTTCGGGTGCTATCTATGATGATAAAGTTAGAGGGTAGTCAGAGGCTTAATAAGTAGTAGTGTAAACTCTATCATCAATCACGGCTCATCGTGTGGTACTGTCAAGTCAACCAGGGAGTTAGGATACCAGGACCGTCTTAAATGAATGAGTTTTCTCGGGTAATTGTTTATGCTGTGATAAAATTTAGTATAATTGTGTTAATTATAGTAATGTACAAGTTTGTAAAATGTTATCTAATATAAAAAAAACTAAGCAAGGAAAATTCCATTCGATTTGGTTGGTTGTTGTTGGCTCCTTGGTTGTCTGTACATTCAGCGTCCGACCTAAAAACCCATACTCCAGAAGAAGAAGATTGACTAATGTCTTACATCCTTGTAAAGTTTAGAGTTTATGATCGATCGTCTGTCGTCTCTCAATCACCAAGCTAACAGACCCCTAAAAGAAAATCCCGGCGTCCCGATCGAAGCCGCCGAGCCCCGGACATCCCGTTCCATCCGATAATGGCGGCGGATGTATAAAATATTCCTCTATTTATTATCATCATTATTCTGTTTATCTTTCAAAAACTACCAAACAGAGGGCACATTGTCAAGAACCTTGTAAAATTCAAACGATTTTCAAACTGTATGATCGATCGTACGTCGTCTCTCAATCACCAAGCTAACAGGCCCCTAAAAGAAAATCCCGGCGTCCCGATTGAAGCCGTCGAGCCCCGGACATCCCGCTCCATCCGATAATGGCGGCGGATGTATAAAATATTCAACGCTTCAACCTTATTTATGAGCGCCCGCCGTAAGCATCGTTCCTGCTTACACGGACAAAAACCCGGTTTTGTTTGGCCTCTAGTTGAATTGTTTTGCTTTAGTGGGGTGAGTGTAATAACGTCAATAACGTGAGTGATGTTCTTGTGTGTAATGAAATTGAAATTTCGTGTGGTGTAATATAGGACAACATGTTTCACATACCTAAAATTTTTTGTACAAAACAAGAAAACTGAGTAATTAAAAGTCGTTCAGCTTAGTTTAAATATCTATAGAAAATCAAGCGTCTGAATAGCAATATTATGCTATGGGACAAGGTAGGTTTTTTTTTTTGCCCTACGATTGATTGAAAAAATTGTTAAATAGCGAGGAAAAAATACTTTAAAAATAAGGTTCAGGAGCTCAAACATTTCAATTGATTGTAGAATCAGAATGCAAATTTTGGAAACGTAAGTTACAGCAAACTAGTTGAACAATTAACAATAACAACAACTGCGTCTTGGAATGGTTGCTCGCAGTTAGGGTCCAATTTAGTCGTTAATTTGATAGTTTATCTTCAAGTCACAGTTTATGGTTCAGAAGTCGTATACTTCCTACCGCTAATGTCGGGTTGGAGGTCTAACTTAAGCAGTGGCCGTTAAGTAAATCGAATTGTGGCTTCGAAGATTAACGGTATTGCTCTTTATAGACTTGGAGACTTATTTATAGAATAGTATTTGAAAATAAATGAATTGAGATACAAAAATGTATCAGAATTTATCCCTATCTTGAAGGAATTATCTAATTAAGAATTTGTGTTATTTGTTTACCTTCAGTTTAGTTTATAATAAAAAAATATTAAAGATTGCATCTTTGTTTGTTTACATTAAACTAAAACATTTAACCAAAGAAATACAGGTACGTAAACGATAGTTTAAGCGTAACTTCAATGAAACAAGATTACATAGGTGCCATGCGCCGTGCAATCTTCAAGAAAGGCAAACAAGTAGCGACATCTACGTAAATAGTTGGATAAGTGATATAGAAAATAATAAGAAGCTTAGCTGTAAAGGCAGAACATTGCACGGCTACGGCGGGCCTCTCTCCGGGGACTCGTAGACTGCCAGCTACGCGGCTACGGCCCGTAGCACAGACGTAGCGACTACGGTAACGAACATAGAGCGATACGTTTACAGACTGGAACATATATTTTTATATGGTAATGTTTATGATTGAATCTCAAATGCTCATTACTTATTATTGATTATTGTTTCGTATTTCTTTTTGCATTTTATACTCTTTTAAATGTAAAATTGAATGTTGTAAATTGTGACTATGTTAAAAGAAGTCTAGCAGTTAAAACCTTGCAGAAGAAGAGCGCGTAATCCCGCAAAAGTTAGTTCTGTTATTTCGTATTTGAAACAAAGGTACAATGACATAATTGGCTACTTTCCAACTAGTCAAATCAGCAACTTTTTATGAAATGTCAAAAACGCTTTTTTTTATGAAAATAGTAAATTATGACGTCACATTTTAGTAAATATTGACTAATCAAATCAATAACTTATATACTTTTAATTCGATTGTTAAAATCGAAATGTGCATTTTTTTTTAAATGATGAATGAAATCTACAATATTTTGACCCATCAGTTATAAGTATAAACGTTTTGAATTTTTTAAGCTACCCAGTCAAGTACCCAATTGTTTAGAAAACGTGTACATATTGTAAACTTCCGTATAAATCAATAATTCGGCACATTCTATTGAGTTTATAAAATGGAACATTCATCCGTTTAAAAGCTCAAAAAGTAATTTTAACAAGTCCAACTTAACTATTTTAAACTTTTGCTAGCAATGTTTGCTAGTTGATCTTCCCGCCAAACATAGTGACTGGCAGATATCTCTAGGTCCAGTAGTGGACTTTCTAATAGAATTTTTATCTTCTGCCGTGTCTAAATATTGTTAAGTTTTCGCAAGACGAACGTAATCAGTATCGTTCATCGCCCCACACAACCGGTAGTTGGATTTCTTGAACCGTGAAATTTTATCAAGAGAATTAATCTCGGAAACTTTCCCCTTGGACACCGTTCTTTTCATTTTTAATCTGCCAGAAATTGATTCCAGCAATCCAGCGTTTGACTTTGATTCTGACCTGACAGAGGTCAGCTTTGAAGTTCGTAAACATTGATTGGTTATCAATTTTTAAATTACCCTGAGAACGAAATTGATACTGAGATCCAAGATAAAAATGTTTATTTATTATATACTATATAACTGGTGCTTCAAAAAGGCACTAATACGATTAGGATAACTGCTGGCCAATTTATAGTAGAGTTTAGTACGTTTCTTAAAAAAAAAAATATCGATTAAAAATACAAGTATGCGTACTGATCTGAACCTATTGTTTATGAAATTTATTTATGCAAAAAATGCATTCAAGCTATCACAGGTCACGTCCAGCAGTTGACTATATTTAATTTACCTAGTATTGGGGAATCCCGTTTATTTCGAGCCCTTCAACTAATTTCGCAAGAATACAAGATTACTTCAAGTTTAATTATAGGCGTTGCAATGGCGGCACTAATGTATGGTTTGCAACAAAACAACTCGCGCTATAATTGTCGCAAACAAATCATCGTGCGGGTAGTTTAATCGCTGCAGCTCGGTGTTTCCTTTCCGCATACAACATATCAATTCTTAAGTACTTACGAAGTGATCCGGTTTTCTATAAAATCGTTTTTAAAGTGAGTGGTTGTATGCAATTGAAAGCTAGTGGTGATTTTGCTCATAAAAGCGGAAAAACTTTTTAAGATTAAACCAATAATTGTACTAAAATTTGTTTTTCTTATAAGATGTTCGAGTCGGTGTTGGTAATGGTAAGTGTTTACACTTTATTTCTTCTAAATTCGTAAGTAAGTATGCTTAACTTTAAAGATCTAAAAACACAACTTAAAATTAAGCTCTCACAACACTGACATACCAACATGATTCCCTCATCTTGTGAGAGGGCACCTCACCTCATTTTATCCTTTGTACTTAAGGCGCTTATCCAGTTTTATATCTCATCCCATCACGTGCCTTAGCAGCCTGTTATTAAACAGAATAATGTCTTGCAGCCATTTTGTTGAGCGGGAGCTCGACAGCACCTTAATTTATGTGGCGGGGCTGGGTCGGAGCATCTGGCTCGTTTCAGGACGTCCCAACTTATAGGTGGCCTTACCACGACAAGTTTCTCATACATCGCCAGCATTTGAATGACGAAACAGAGCGGGACATGTTTTAAGTTTCTGTGTGGCTTTTACGTTTAGGAGGCTTCAAAAAAACTATGTAGATTACTCTAGTGATATTAAATATGCGTCTCTACAAAATCACCATCTCATCATCAGTGTTTATGGCAATGTCTTGCTTGCACAAGTTAGTTACTTTTTTCTCAAAGAAAACTGATACAATACACACACATGATTCAAATATTTTAATTATTTAAGAGGTATTCAAAGAAGATAACGCACGATTACAATTCAGAAACAGATTTAATTTGTCCGTAGCAACAATGTTACATATTGTCATAGAAATAAGATAAAAGAAATCCTATAATATAAATTCCTTTCCTACATTTTTTGTTACTACGGATTTGTACAGGTGATGGCTATTTTTTACTCCTAACAGGCAGTAAAAGCAAGCAGTCGCCTAAATGAGATTGTAACTGCTAACTGTTAATTATTATTCATGTTTCGCTACCTTTTAACGTATTTCGGTTAAGTTTTGTAATGGAAAAAGTTTTTTTAACTGCCGAAATCTCGGGGACTGCTATAAATAACTGCTTGGGCAAGCTGTTACGCACGGAGAGAGTTGCTATTTTCTTTCTCCAGGCGAAAGTAAATAAAATTGTACTTAGCTACATTAAAAGAAGTGAACAGTGAAAGCTAAGCACTTTGTAAATACTCTTTGTACTTTCTTTTTTTATTTTAGCAATGAAACATTTCGAAAATTCTACAGAATCCAAAGGTCTACGAACCATAATTATTACTAATGGTACCTAAGTGTAATGATTAATCACCTTAAGTACCTAATTTTAGGTCTGACTTAAGCTATGTTGCTTATGTATGTTGCTAAGTTTATTTTGAAATAATTTATTTTTCTAATGCATTTCAGATAATGTTGTTCAAAAAGTTTTTTAAAACCAAGGGCCAGTAGGTACTCTGTTCACGTAAGTAGGTACCTAATTCATTATTTAAAACACTTCTCCCTAAAAAGATTTTTAAATGAAACGTGAACAGAATTGTTTTGTCTTAAGGTTTTCCTCAAAGATTACAGGAAAATTAATTAGATCTTCTTCCAAGAGCCCTTTGGCCGTAATTTGTTAAATTACTGAGGTTATAATAATGTTTATTTTTTAATGTTGCTGGTCGAAAATAAGCTGAAGTACAATAAATTATACAGAGTGTTTTATAATTAATTATTATTTATTTAATTTAATCTGCTTACAAGATTTTTAGATCATAGCAAAATGTATAAAATAAATTTGACTTGCGATGACAACACTAATTTGACGTTTACATTACTAGTCTGTTAGTGAAATACAGATATTATGAATGTGCCATGCCATTCATAAGTCATAGTCATAAATCATAACAAAATAAACGTCGGGGAAATGCTTGCTATCACTATCACTAATCATTTTACTATCAAATCTGTTTTCTTCCAAAATTAGGTAACAATATATCACAACACGTAAACTCTGGCATGCAAACATCCTCACTGTAATTTAACATATTCATCATTATTATCATCAAGTTTACCCCTTCATTATAGGGTACATATTGATAACTACCACAGGAGATAGAGACAGCGGCATTCATCGCATGATCCCGGATGCCACTCTCTTTGAGTTATGGCTGACCACATCCGGTATGTATTCCGGTATG
Source organism: Scrobipalpa atriplicella (assembly GCA_029255725.1). Classification (NCBI taxonomy): domain Eukaryota; kingdom Metazoa; phylum Arthropoda; class Insecta; order Lepidoptera; family Gelechiidae; genus Scrobipalpa; species Scrobipalpa atriplicella. Next base: position 40,637 of record JARACY010001883.1, read on the forward strand.
ACCACTGCCCACTGCCCTATGGGCCTGGCCACGAAAACGGACCATGCGAATGGCGGTGCGAGTTGCGGACACTAGCTGCTATGATTGCCGCTTGACTGCGAAGCATACACCGTACGCATTTATTCATTTTGATTTCGGCACCACCTAAGACACTTTATTTAGGTAGATAGTATTACGTTACTTAGGCCCGTATTTATAATCAGCTCTCAAGAGTGACAGTGAGTTTGAGTTCGTATCAGAAATGTCATTCCAGTACAAAATTACCTGTCAAATCCGCACTCAATATTGCTCTCAATCTTGAGGTCGCTTTATAAATACATACATACATACATAAATCACGCCTCTATCCCTAATGGGGTAGGCAGAGCGAAAACAAACCAAAAGTCGTTCCGCCACGTCTGACAAGTTTTGAGGGTTATTACAGGTGATTATGTATATTGCTGTAGTGACAAGTTGTCAGCCCATCGCCTAAATTGCAATACACTGAAACCCTCGGATCCCTTAGCTGGTTTTTACAGCATGCCCGGGAGGAGATGCAGCTGGCACAATCTATGTTTTTCTATCGCTCCCAGTCCAGCATGGAAGTCAATACGAGCCTTAAAAATTTGTTTCAGTCACAAGATGTTCTGCTCACTGCATCGAATTTCTCGTGGCCGTGCGTGGTGTGTGTTTACGTTTGGTCCGTGGTCAGTTACATAGATAAATGAAACATTACACCTATCTTGTAATGAGGAAGGTGTCGAGACAGGAAAATAAGTATAACTTAGGATAGCTTCTAGCAGGAAATGTTGATACTTTATTGTAGGTAAACGATAAACAAATCTTTGAAGCTACGCCGCGCTTTGTTTTAACGTAGCTATGTGCTACGCTTGCTAAGTACATGGTATACGACCTAGAAATAATTGCGGCTATGTAAATATTGTACGCAATTATCAAGTCCAACCATTACACTGCACTTTGCTGTAACCACTAATAACATAACTAGTTCCTTTACAAGAAAATTTCACCCGGCTCTTAGGAATAATAAGCAATTTATTCCACAAGTCGGGCTTAACAAGCCGAGCTACTAGGTCATCCATAACCTCGAGCCATTCAAGAGAATTTGCATCCCAACATCGAGTTGTTCTCATTGGAAAAGAAAAAGGAAGTTAGGGTTAAAGCTTTGAGATTTGCTGCATCAGCTAAAAGTTTTGTTGTTATTTGCTTTTGAGTATTTTTTCAGAGGTTGTCGTGGTTCAAAAATTATTATTATGTCCTAACGGCGACGTCATTGTATTTAACAATTTTTCACATGTTGATCCAAATTCCTGTTCATACTTTATTAAGTTCTCATTGCTTTGATAAGTCATGTAAAAAATATTTAACACAAGGTCTAACTATAGTACCTATTGTCAGAGATTCAAGCCGATCTGCATCAAGCTTTATCTGAATTGTTATTGTTTCATGTATAGTTTACTAATGAATCACAAATAATTTCCATGTCTTTATTCACAAGGAGCATACTCATAAAATCATCTTTATGTACGTACGCACTCCATATTTAAGCATTCATTAATGTTTGACTTTCTTTCAGCGATCGCCCGCTCAGCTCAGCCGCTGCGCTCGGTAACAAAACTCATAAATATGTAATGGCGGCAAGTCAAACGGGCGTTATGCAAAATTCTCTTCGCTTACAATGTCAGCTCCAATTTAACATTTCATAGATATGACTCAGTCTAAATCTGAGGAAATGAGATGAGTCGGCAAGTTACTTAGCCATAGAGAAACAAAAACGGGATAGAAGATGTCGTAGAGTGTAAAGACTGAACTATGAAAAAATTTAAACGAGAGTTTATCCCACTGCTGGACAGAAGCCTGGCTTGCTGCTCGTTTATAATCGAGATAGTGCAAACATCGTTCACACCATCATTATACGCGTCTGATGATCAAAATGATAAAATTTTATGATGACTAACTTTACGTAACCCTTTTGCTATTGTTATCAAGGTTTTGCCATTATCGACCCAGACTAGGCTCTTATTTTCCTATACGCCTAAAGCATAAATCAAGTGTATTACTTCTAATTTCAAATAGTCCAAGACATTTTCAAAACCTTTAAAATCACATGAGTATTCTTGTGTACGTAATAAATGAAATAAAACATAGATAAAAAATGGTATTTTAAAATTGTAACTCTGCAACCGTAATAATAATAAAATGAAAATTAATTTTAAACCTTCAAAAAATGACCACGATTCTGTTATGCGAAAAGAGAGCATCTTGGAATTTAATTTATGCAGCGGCCTCTGCTTGTTCCAGTAATGTTTAAAAGAAAAAGTCAGGGTGAATGCCTAAAATGCTTTCTTTTGATCCCTCAGTGTTTATGTTTATGGAAAAAACAATGTTGTTTAATTTCACCATGGCCATAACAGAAGCTTGAATATTAAGAGGTACTATTAAAATTACTATACAGACGTGTGACATACTTGTTGTACCTAACTAAATTCTCTACAAATCAATACAAATTGTAGTTACAGAATGCCATTCGCTCCTACCTGGTTGTCATATTTATAAAAAATTATATATTATATAGGCGTAAAAATAAAGTTTCCTAATTTTATTTTAAACATTATATTAGACATTTAAAAATAGTACAAAAAATATCTAAAAAGAGATATGAAGAAGATTTTCAGCTCATTTATTATGTAATCCGTTCGACCATTCCTCGAACATCACTAATTCAGACTCCGCATTGAATGTCTCCAACTTTTCCGTCACGAGTCGAAATAAAAAGTCACCCCTTCCGCTTGACCGCTGCCGCCATAACTTGCTTCCAATAATATCGTCATATTTTTTTCTAACATTGCGAAATTGGAATAAAAGGAAGGAAGGGAAAGTTCCGCATCGAAATTGCTAGGGTCGTGCGCCTCCCATAAATAATAGAAGCAATCTGTGACTTCTGATGGCGTGCGTGTCCTGGCTTGGACATTGCCAAGATTTACCTATGGTTAGCTGGGCAAATTGGCCAGTTATGGCTTTCTGTTCGGAAATAGACAATTTTCTATTGATTTCCTCGATAAGCACGTAGCGGTCGTTGATCGTAGTTACTCTTGGTTGTAAGGCACATACCTATGTATCGGCACGGGGCATAAATGTAGATATTTTTATTGCAAGTGGCACTCAATTTGGTTCAGCATTTGTGTACTTTAATTTCTAAGAAACCAAAAAGGAAGGTATTTTTATACACATTGTTGAATAATTGAAAATATTCAACTGATAAAAGTTACGGGTTCATAAAATTATCTAGCTTTTACTGGAAATAATTTCACTTTTGTGAACTGAAATTGTTGGTGAAAAATGGGAAAATAATAGTTACGTTTATTTATATCACGTATTTCGATAAATTTAATATTAAACTCGATTTAGCTAGCAGACATGAAGTAGAGTGCTTGATCGTTTTGATAAAAAAAACACTGTCTATCCTAATAATAAATGGCAAAACCGATCACTAACGATACTGCGGACGACAATTTATTTCACTCACTTTTTGCCTCAATGAGGAGTTGGAAGTATCGTGAGTTATGGTAAATAAAATGAAGGTGCCTTCGAGCACCGCCTCTTCCCTGTCTGCGGCAAATGAGACGGGATCATGCCACCCCTGCAACTTAGATCCTTGCAGGTTGGTACAAAGTAGAAGACTGTCTTACATGAAATTTAGGCCCGTATTTATAATCAGCTCTCAAGAGTGACAGCGAGTTTGAGTTTGTATCAGAAATGTCATTTCAGTACAAAACGATCTGTCAAATCCATACTTAATATTGCTCTCAATCTTGAGAGCGCTTTATAAATACGAGCCTTACTCTCATTTGATCATTATCAGTTTCTTAACTATTAAACGTTAAAGTGTTATTTGTGTTGTCGTCGAAGATCGCACCTTATCGAAACGTCGAGATAAAAAACCTCCGAATGTACAATTGGCTACTCAATTGTGTGATTTAGCTAAATCTTGCTTGTCCAGAAAGCGAGCACCGTTGTGTGTGGCTCTCTGGTTTTTAAGTACCTAATTTATAAATTCAATATTGCTGTTACCTGTCGCATACCTAATGATACTTTTTTAGAATGTACTTACCTATTTTATTTCCGCCCGCACTCATGGCTTGTAGCTAACGCTAAGGTAACGTAGGTAAGGAAGTTCATGAGCGATAGGGATTTCCACCCCTTGAAATAATTATCGATTCAGATCACTAAGATGCTGCCCCGTCAGGTTAGAATAGAGTATTAAAAGAAATCACGAAGTAAATAGGTAGGTACTTATCCATTTACAACATAAGTTCTATACTATTCCTCGGCTAAATGGAAGCTTTTAAGACCTTATAATACAATTTCGTTATGAAAGAATATTGTGTGCAATTTATGAGAAGAAAAGTCGGCGATCTTAGGTAGGTATATTATTACAACTTCATTACGAAAGAAGATTGTGTGCATTATATGAAGAAAGTCGTACCTACGCAGTTAAAGTGGATACGCTTAAAAATAACTACGAATTTGATATACCTACTCTATTGCATTCTTAATAAACTTGTGTGAAAACTAACTAGCAAAAAAAAAAACGGAGTCCGGCACCAAACACTTTGCAGTGTTCCGTCGGTGCGATAGACTACCAGTGCCTTAACAGGCGTCTTCTGGGTTAGCTCGCTCCATCGTCAACTCTGTCACGGTAAGCGCTGAACTTTGTGTCTAGAGTCAAGACCTAACCAATTCCAAGAAAAAAAAACAAGACAGCGCCACCCAGGAATCTTTTCGGTCTTGTTTTTAAATGCTATTTAGATTAAAACTTTTTATTAATATTTTTAAATGCTATTTTGAATCTTTATGTAATTTTCATCTTCTTCTTATCTTTTATCGTTTGTGAATAGATCAGTAAACTACTGAAATTACAGAATTCGGGGTAAACGCTGAACCAATAAGTTATCTGACCAAACGTCTCCCAAACTTGCCCTGTGAAACTTTGGCAACATAAGTTACGGGTCTTAGCAGAACTTTGGCACACACAGGTCCTTGTGGCTTCTATTTCACTTGTGTTATTTTCTAAAGTTTCCTGTATACCGATATATTGGCCTCGATTCACGCCGTCCAGTTACTAATTCTAATTCTTAGTAGCGCTGTCACTTTCTTATATTTGACATAAGAACAGGCATATAAACACATGACTTTAACATTGCTTTAATTTGACATTAGATTGCTTATTTAACGTAAAATAAGGAACATGCTCTATAATCGGTTCTTATTTAAAGCAGCTTATGTCAAATTAGGAACGTCAAACACATGTGTTTATTTGCTATCCTGTTCTTATGTCAAAGTAAAGAAAGTGAAAGCACTATCTTAAAATTAGTTAAGAATGTGGCGGCCAGAATCGAGGGCATTACTAGTCTAGTGGCTTCCTATAACATTGATAATAATTCTTATTGTTATTCCTATTCTTATTCTTCTTTCCTTCGAGTAACAAGATGAATTTAATTTTATAATTTTACTCGTTTACTTTGATTTTTTTCGTTAGCAATTAAATGAAATGAAAAATATTTATTTCAGGCTTATTAAGTCTTGAAAAGTTAGAAATGAAAAATAATATTTCTAGTCAATCTACAAACACATAACCATTGATATCTAAGAAAATACTAAAATATTTACAAGAGAAAATATGTGTTTTCCTAAAAAGCCGTTGACTCCACCACGCTCTAGAGTTGTTACACAGCTAGTATAAAATAATAGGCGGTGTGTGTTCAGTATTAGCATAATGCTGAATAACAGTCGCCCGCGTGGGAACTACCACGTGGGACAACAGTACCTACCTACGCGTGTAAAGGTGCATTCACTTTGAACTGACTAAAATAAAATATCTATTAAAAAGTAAAAAATATTTATTTCAGAAAAATGGACTTAGACTCAAACTCACAGCCACTCTTGAGAGCTGATTATAAATACGGGCCTATATTATTATCATCGTAGACAACGTGGCACAAAAACATGTCATTACATGCGCATTGCAGAGTCAGGAAATTTCTCGTTTTTTTTTTTGGACTATATACGGCAATGTAAGTTTCTAATTAGAACTACCAAAGAATGTGTCGCCGTGACACATCAGCAGTTCAGCTCCAAACTTGTTGAGCCGCTGTAACGAGAGGCCTCCGTCCTCTGACTTTGTACGGTTATGTTTTAATTACCCTTCTTACTGTCTTGTAATTCGGAGGCATCGGGTGCCCCCAGTCTAATTAAGAAGGCTTAATTAAAGACCTCCTATGTTCTACTTAAAAGATTCGCACGCGTGTTTTGTTTGCTTTGCCAGTTAAATGGATGAAGTTCTTGAGAAAATCAGTGAGGATTCATTCATAGAATAACATTTTATAAAGGGTTATCAGGTCCTTATATTATTGGAATTTCATTGAGAATAAAACGTATAATAAAAGGATTATTTAAACGTAATATAAAATAAAGGGACCATATTCCAACTAAACGAATTAGATTAGACGAAATCAATGAAAAAAACTCAATCATCTGCCATATAGAGGTTTAAAAAGACCACCATTGGACTTCTAACTGCCCTTTAAGGCTTGATTTTTATAATAAAATACAATCTGTGGTAGATTCATAGAATAATTAAACTAACCAACAATATTTTGATCTCCATAAGTTCACACCGAACCCAAACACCTACAAAAATAAGAGCACTTATGAAGTGACAACGGAAGGTTTCCTTTCCTGAATAATGGCGGCGACTTCCGGCGATATATTTCCGCTATCTCGCCACCAACATGGCGCTCGCACTTCCGGTTGACCGTTATAGAGTGTTAATCGAGCATTATGTCTGCCAGATGAAAAACTATCTGCGGGGCGGTCTTGCGAATAATTTGGAAAGGTCAGGATAATTTATGACAGGCAAAATATTGTGTGTGGAATATCACCGAATTCTTCCCACTACTGTTATAATATAAAGCGTAAATATTTCTACTCTCGCCAATGTACCTGCGAAGCGTCATAGTATGGAAAATACTATATTTCCCAAGAAGGCTGTAAATTATAACTAGTTGGATGGTAGAAACTTTTTGCTTTTTGCTAATTTTATAAGATAAAATAAAAACTACCTACCTTACCTACCTACGGATAGGATACTATAGGATACTACCTACTAGGATACCTACTTAGTTTTCCGAAAAAAAATTATGATTTAATTTTTCCATTTCGCTAAAGTAAAATTTACCTGACAAAATATAGCGTACTCTCTCTTATTATTAAATATAAAGGATGAGATCGATTCTTCATGGTGGTTATGAAAAATACCCTATTCTTCGCTTCGTTAGCAGCCATCATTGTTTGCGCCTTGTCTTCAGCCCATTGTTATTATACTTTAGACAAAGAACTTGTCTCGAACAAAGCTCTAATTATACAGAAGGGCGCCGCCGTAAGAAAAATCTTACGATTATGTCTAATTTTACGACTGGCCATACAATAAAGCCTTTTTTGGCCGTTGAAAAGAAGATTACGCAGGCGTTTTGTGAAAGTGAGAAACGATTCCTTTTTGTTTCAAACATTTTCTTCTATTGTTATTTTTATTTAAACTTTGATTTTTTGAAAATAGAATTGTTGAAAATGACAAATTAATATGTTACTTCTCCAATTACATAATCGTTGAGAAACGTGTAACACTTTTTTCTCCGGAAAACAGGAGCGATAGAAAAACATAGAATGTGCCAGCTGCATCTTCACCGGGCATGCTGGTAGAACCAGCTAAGGGATTCGAGGGTTTTGTATTGTTATTTAGGCGATGGGGTGACAATCTGTCACTAGATTAATATACAGAATCATCTGTAATAAACCTCAAAACTTGTCAGACGTGGCGAAACGACCTTTGTTTAGGTCGTTTTTACTCTGCCTACCCCCATTAGGGATAAAGGCGTGATTTTATGAATGGATGTATCATTACTACAATTATATCGTCCAAAAACCACTTGTAATCCATCATTCTGCAGTATTCATAGAGATAATGTATGGAGCTCATAATGTAGGTCTGATGTAGGTCAAAAGCAGGGACTGTTTTTGGGTGTTTTAAATGTCAAGTGGAATTTAAATGAGTCTTACCTTTGGGTAAAAGTAAAAACTTTACATACTTATTCTTCATTTAAGATGTATTATAATGTGAAGTAAGTAATAGCTTTATTTGTTGTTATTGCTAACTATCTAAATTAAATAAACAGGCACTCACTTTTTTAAATTAAGTCGCATCGTTCGCGACACCTTTCGAGACATTCGGTGTCCCTTCTTCAGGCCGAGTGGGTAGGATGCGGTGTCTTTCCGGCCGCGTCCCGCTTCGCGAAGACTTCTTCCAACGCACCACAATGAGGCCAGAATACCCAGCAGGCTGGCAGCATTTCCGCGCTGTATCGCCTAGGCTTACGCGCTGAGCAAAATGGCTGGAAACATTATTTCTTTGATGCTAACTTTAGAATCGATTCCCGGGGTGGTCAACCTATAATGCACCGTGGGTAAATTTTGCACATGCTCGCCACAGAAATGATATTTTCCAATTACCGATCTACCAATTACGAACAGTCTGTAATTTTTCAATTTGTCTTGAAATAAGAACTCTCTAGCTTTGTCGTGTAATTTATGTTTTTTACTCTGAAACCATAGTTCAATCATGAGTTCAACAATGTGGTAATTGCAACCAAAGAAAGAATAATGCAGAATGATGGATTACAAGGGTTTTTTGGACAGATATAATTGTAGTAATGATACATCCATTCATAAAATCACGCCTTTATCCCTAATGGGGTAGGCAGAGTAAAAACGACCTAAACAAAGGTCGTTTCGCCACGTCTGACAAGTTTTGAGGTTTATTACAGATGATTCTGTATATTAATCTAGTGACAGATTGTCACCCCCATCGCCTAAATAACAATACAAAACCCTCGAATCCCCTTAGCTGGTTCTACCAGCATGCCCGGGTGAAGATGCAGCTGGCACATTCTATGTTTTTCTATCGCTCCCTGTTTCCGGAGAAAAAAGTGTTACACGTTTCTCAACGATTATGTATTTGGAAGTAACATATTAATTTGTCATTTTCAACAATTCTATTTTCAAAAAATCAAAGTTTAAATAAAAATAACAATAGAAGAAAATGTTTGAAAACAAAAAGGAATCGTTTCTCACTTTCACAAAACGCTGCGTAATCTTCTTTTCAACGGCCAAAAAATGGCTTTATTGTATGGCCAGTCGTAAAATTAGACATAATCGTAAGATTTTTCTTACGGCGGCGCCCTTCTGTATAATTAGAGCTTTGTTCGAGACAAGTTCTTTGTCTAAAGTATAATAACAATGGGCTGAAGACAAGGCGCAAACAATGATGGCTGCTAACGAAGCGAAGAATAGGGTATTTTTCATAACCACCATGAAGAATCGATCTCATCCTTTATATTTAATAATAAGAGAGAGTACGCTATATATTTGTCAGGTAAATTTTACTTTAGCGAAATGGAAAAATTAAATCATAATTTTTTTTCGGAAAACTAAGTATGTATCCTAGTAGGTAGTATCCTATAGTATCCTATCCGTAGGTAGGTAAGGTAGGTAGTTTTTATTTTATCTTATAAAATTAGCAAAAAGCAAAAAGTTTCTACCATCCAACTAGTTATAATTTACAGCCTTCTTGGGAAATATAGTATTTTTCCCATTACT
>JARACY010001884.1:0-50341 GCA_029255725.1 Scrobipalpa atriplicella
GCTTGTTTGGCTTGACTTATTACCACACCTTTGTTCTCCTTGTCGAGTCAATGGCAATTTTTATATTTCAAAGTCTCAATAACACTATAAAAACAAATAAATTAATAGTTTAAAAAACACTAGAAAAACAGGCTTTTATAAAATAAATAAAAAGTTGTCCTGTCTTCCGGCTTCATCATCAGACGTTGAAACCTAATCGTGGTCCAAGTTCATTACAAGATTTTTCTAACAAGACCAAACACAGCTATGATACGATGTTCCATCATGAAGTTCCAGTTCATATCTTCCGGCTCCATCATCAGATCAGTTCGACAGTACCATATTATTGTATTATCATCAGAACTACATACAGCTGCTAATTTTAATGACGCTATGATCCTTGGAAGATGGTTAAATTAGTTACCTTAGATTTCATTACATAGTTACATATAGGTCGACCTAATAAAATCGTGTTAATAAATAAATGATGAAGGAATTCGAAATGAAGGATTGAAGGATTCTTTAACGCTTTTTAAAGATAAAACAGTACGAATAGGCGATAGATAGCTATAGCAATCTGAGGAAAAGAAATGTATTTACTGACGAATTAAAATTCGTGAATCATTTTAAAAGATTGATTTAATATCATAGAGAGATCAGTGGAAATGAAATCATGTCATTAAATAACAATTCTTTGTTTGTCAAACGTCTGTGATACTGCGTCATGGGAGTACTAAATAATAACAGCTCGGGCTGCAATATCAATTTCAGCAATTTTCGACTCAAATCCGGCAGTAACTTTGATTTCATAGAAACTTTTGAATAACCTATTTTGACATAGTATACATTTATAAATTTCCCGCAAATCGTTTCTATTTCTCTGTTCAGAGTCGCTCTGTGTAAATTTTTGTTGAAAGGTACTTCTGCTACAAGAATATTAGTTGTTTTTTTAAATTTAGTTAAGCAATGGTGTAGATGAGACACAACTTCACCTAAACATGTATCATTACACCCAGCTAGTACTAGAACGAAATCTTTTTCTCCAAAATCTTTAGTCAGTTCTATTACGTAATCAATTTCCATGACTTTGTTTAGTTTTGCTCCTGGTTGGACAAAAGCAGTTACTTGGTATTTCGAACCTAATGAGTTTTTTAACATTTCGCGTACACAAGTCCCTTGTTCGTCTGCTAAAATAATCACTCTCTTTACATTACTTTTGGCTTTATCAGTAACTTTGGGATGATTTATTTGAATACCTTTTTCTTGTTTAATTGAATTTCGATTTGCTTTATTAGATGTCTTAGTTTTCTCTTCTTCTTTAATGTTTTTAATATCTGGGACTATATTTATATCACCACTGACTTTATCTATATTTAGATTATCATTGTTTGGTAAATCAATATTTTTACTATCATCAGCTTTCAATTTGGCTTCGATGATCATTTTTAGCACCTCTTCAGTTTTAGTACCATATTCTAGTAAGTTCTTTTTCAATTCTGAAATCTCAAGGTTCAGAATACCGACTTGTTTCTGTGCGTTTTGCAGTTTATTATTGATTTCCTCATTAGCGTTGTTCAACTCGTTGAGATCGTGAATATCTCGTAAATTAAACATATGGTGGTAACTATAAGTAGCTTTTATGGTTTCTCTTGAGCCATAATCACTTAGGGTCTCATCAGTTCCCGATTCATCTAAAATTGCGGTGCTAACTTCTTCTTTAATAGGGTGACATATGAGCATTTCGTGTTCTGTAACCTTACGGGTTTTTGTAGCTATCAATGTGTCTAGTTTCTTCCACATCTTGACGAGGTCACTTGGCAAACTGTATCTATAAATCGAGTAGTTATTTGGTAGAATCTTTGGGTATTCAATTTGGTGGTAGTTTGATAGTTTCCCTTTAAGATGCTTTTGTTAGGCCATGTTCAAATAAATATTGCAGTTAAACTGCAGTTGTATTTTTCGTAGCAAATTATTTGTTTTTGTTAAATTTCTCTTTTTACTTTGTCTTATGTTAATTTTATTTACTTTTATGTAATATATTTACGCGGGGTCTTCTTTTTGTCCATCATTGCGTTTAGGTTGGTTGAAAAAGTGTTTTACAATATAATTTCATAAAAAATCTTCTGAGAAACCTGATTATTATGACATCATCTGACAGAAGACCTATCCACATTGCTCTATGCCCAATAATATGTACGTACAAAGAGTTTTTATTCTGAAGCGTATGTCTACCCTGTAGACTATGTCCTGTTTTCCACTGTACATTGTAGCAGGAAAAATATTATTTGCTATATCGTGGAATTTCTGCACCTCACGAAATATGGCTCCCTGCTTATTACATATTAAAATACTTTCCTTCTTCGGAATATAGATCCCCTTACTTCCCCTAAACATTACTTATAGTGTAATCAAATTAAAAAAAGCTTAACGAAACTGAACAAATTTCACAAAGAAATTAAATAAAAATTGGATGCTATATGCAAATTTTCAGATAGAGGTCGTCATTTTGTATGGGGGTATGTACATATCGAATTCTTCTTCTGTAGTGTGGATTTTGAGTCGATCAACCCGATGAACCCTGGTGTCAGAGTTTTAAACCGCCTAATAGCGCAGATATAGGCCTATGACATTGTTTCTTCTTTTCGGACAATCAGGTGATTCAGCCTGCAATGTCCTAACCAAACTGGGGAAAATCCCTCAAAGTGATAAATTAACGAATATCAACTCCCCCCCCCCCTAGGAATCGAACCCGAGACCTCCGGATCGAGAGCCCAGGCTCAGACCACGGAGGCAGTTCTCCACATTATAGCTTTACCTCATTGGTTCGCAATAATAAATCGCGTTCGAATTAACCAATAATAGACACTAAAGAAGAAAAATGGCGTCCGGAATTTCCGGATAACCCAATAAGGGAAACGGAAGTAGGTCGCATATCGGTAAATTATCGTATTCGTTTCCGGTTCCGTTTTCGCGGGCTCACTCGTGAATTTAGAGCCATTGGAGTAACATGTGTGGGAAAATATCACCGGTGTTTTTATTTCTTCCATGCTGGACTGGGAGCGATAGAAAAACATAGAATGTGCCAGCTGCATCTCCTCCTGGGCATGCTGTAAAAACCAGCTAAGGGATTCGGGTGTTTAAGTGTATTGCAATTTATAGGCGATGGGCTGACAACCTGTCACTATAGCAATATACATCATCATCTGTAATAACCCTCAAAACTTGTCAGACGTGGCGGAATGACCTTTATTTAGGTCGTTTTTGCTCTGCCTACCCCAATAGGGAAAAAGGCGTGATTTTATGTATGTTTGTATGTATGTATGTGTTTTTATTCCACTTCAGTAAGAAAACGATTAGCATTTCAAACTGTGTTATAGAGCCCGATGGTGTAGTCGATAGGGCCGCTGCCTACTGAGCAGGAGGTCGTTTTTCGGTTTTCGAATTTCATATGTACGTTTATTTTGCGCTTTTTCCGTGCTTCGGAAGGCACGTTGTTGGTCACGGTTAATATAGTTTAATACCGTAGATGTTAGTCGTTAAGACAATGCAGGCTAAATCACCTGATTGTCTGGAAGAAAAAGGATTCCGTGATTCGGAGGGCACATTAAGCCGTCAGTCTGGTCGCTGTCTTTGATAGTGAGTAATTCCTGAGGAAAATGGTATTGACAGACGGACGAACAGACAGACAGACGGACAACCGAGTGATCCTATAAGGGTTCCTTTTTTCCTCTTGAGGTACGGAACCCTAAAAATTATCTACTTCGAAACGATCGGCTCCTTCTACAGGTTTAATGCTCCCAGTCCAGCATGAGAGAAGTCGTAGTCGTTACCCAAAAATAACAAAAACTATGCTGAAAATGAAACACCTTCCACCAATCGCTGGAAAGTACATTACTCGGCGACATTTACTAATTGTAGGCGATATAGCAACCGGCTACAGCCTACGGTTGGGTGTGGTCTCACTTCGAGAGATTTTCTGTAGATGGTTTTTCAGCTAAAGGTGACCGCCGACGATGAAGAGAGCTTATACAGAAGCTTAGCGATTGAGAACAATATTATTAGATTTGACAGGCCAGTTTGTACTGAAATTACATTTCTGATACGAACCAAAACTCGCTGTCTATCTTGAGAGCTGATTATTACAGGCCCTTGTTGCACTGGCAAATACATAGAATACAAAAAATTAAGTGTATCCCCTATTTGTTGCACCGCAGAAGACCTACTCGATGCCAACGAACAGGCAGTTAATGTAACCACTATAGGCAGTCGACGTATGAGTTCTCCCATTGTCAAATTATAATAAGCGAGGTAAGGTGTTAACGTCAGATAAACTGCTAAGAAAATCGCCACTTATAAGAAAACTAGCTGTTACCCGCGGCTTCGCCCGCATGGTCACTGTGTAATAAAAGTATCCATTGGATCGCTTAGCCTTGACAAATAACCGCCACCAATCCTGACATTCAAGATATTCTGACCTTCTGTTCGTTCGTCATACCGTGGTCCGTCTTGTAGAATCACAGTGGTGCCATCTAGCGGAATTTAATTTTGCAACATAATGAGATGTATTCCCGCGGAAAAAAGTAGCCTATGTCGCTCTCCAGCCAGCCATCAAATTATCCCCATACAAAAAATCATGTCATGCCGACGCTCTTTTGCGACGTCAAAGAAGGACAAACAAACAAACACACAAACAAACAAACACACTTTCGCATTTATAATATTAGTATGGAAGTAAGCTAAATACTGAGATGAGATATAACATTCTGTCGACTCCGCTATTATTGGAGCTCCAACTTCACCTCGACGATAAATGTGCTGTGGGTAAAATTGTAGCGGGTTAGTCCCTAACATTACAACAGACATTACCGAGACTGAAACAACTCAAGCAAAATTCTAGACACATTTACACAACAAGTAAGCCCATCATTTTACTAACTAAGGCCCGTATTTATAATCAGCTCTCAAGAGTGACAGCGAGTTTGAGTTCGTATCAGAAATGTCATTCCAGTACAAAATTACCTGTCAAATCCGCACTCAATATTGCTCTCCATCTTGAGATCGCTTTATAAATACGAGCCTAAATAAATGTGATGCTGAGTGGGTTAGACACACATAATTTGTTTTTGAAGTTATACTTCAATTAACTTAAATTACCTTAAATTTTAATACACTGAAACCCTCGGTACCTCGGAAGAGACGCACCCGGAACATTCCGGTTGTACCTATTTGAAATTCAGAAAACAGCTAAAATAATTTCTATTAACGGTATGTCTTCCCTCTAAGGGTTAAAGGCGTGATTTTCACGGTGTACCTACGTGAAATGATGATAAAAATAACATGAAAAGCTACAGTTCGTTCCTGTAACGGGAGGCGTGTTAATAGCTTCACCGAGCGCGCTGATTTCATTAAATCGGTGAACTGGACCATCATTGAGGGTTAAAATATAAACGATAGGTCTATTTGACCCTGGAGTTTTTTTTACATTGGGGAGGAATTTAACAGCTTACTGCAGGTTTTCAAACCGTTTCCGATAAAACTATAATAACATTGTGAGAGCCCTTGGCCTCAGTTACAAATTACCAAAACCTCAGATCTGTTAAAAGAATGAAGAAGAAGGAGAATACGATCTCTTTTGCATAATATCAGGAATAGGCAGAGATTAAATCCTTCCACTTGAGACGATTCTTGCAAAATCCTTTGGCTAAATTCACTGATTAGGCACACCTGCACTTTCCCCAAAACATATTTTATTGTATTTTATTATGCACTCATGGTGCATTATTTTATAAAAATGTAAAGTAAGGAAACAAAATATTCGCCATGGGCAGGAGTTGAAGTTGCGGCATTCCAAAGGTCGCAGGTTCAAGTCCTGCCCACCGGCATTTTTTTTTATTTTTCATATTTCTCCAGAAATTTCTCCAATTTGAGGAAGATTCGTTGTGGCCTTTCCAACTCACACTCGCCTTCTCTTGTAGCTTGCACCAAACTGCATCGTGTCATGTTTACAGGCTCCGTTTAATATAAACCCCTTTGATCGCCACATCAGGGGATGTTGTTTCACCCCTATGTACACTACTAGACAGTGTTACAAAAGCAGACTAGGTAGTTAGATCTGATTGTGGGAGGGATTATTTACATGCTATTAGCGTAGCCCAAGACAAGAACTAATTAGCCTGGCCGCCCAAAAATATAATTTGGAAAGGACCATGCACATCGCAAGAAACCATCCCTAATTGATATCTCATCCCATCAATTCGAGCTAAGCGCTTTCAACATCATCTTTCATAATGCGCTCAGCTAAAAAGTGGACCTCAATCACTACCCGCGTCTTGAGTGTTGAGTGTTTCCGAATACAAACAACCCTCAGCTCTTCAAATTTAGAGTGAACAAGTTTCTTCTGTACTGGGTGAGCTCGCTCCATCGTCAACTCTGTCTCTATCATCCCTGACCACAGTCAAGAGCGAACCCATCAGAAAAAACTTTTTACGTTTTTTGAAGAACCTGTAGTAGTTCTTTGGGAAACCTAATTAACCGTATTTTCTTGTTCCCAGGGCGATGCGGGGAGGGCAGTCCTTGCGAGCAGCTGTGCAGAGAGCTCCACGACGGCACGTACGAGTGCGGCTGCGGGCCAGGATTCCTGCTGCACGTCAACGGCTACAGTTGTGTTGGTGAGTCTGCTTTCTATTCTCCTTCTTCTTCTTCCTACATATCCTTTTTCGATTTAGTTTTCTCCTTCTTATCCTCTATCTTTTCTTCCAATTGGTCTTCTTCATCTCCGTCTTTTCCACCTTCATCTTCTCCTTATTCTTCTTCATCATTTCCCTCTCTTCTTTTCCTTCTTATTCTTTTTGTAGGAATAGGAATGGCACGTCAATGGGAATGGGTAATTTCAGTTGTGTGTGTTGGTATGTCTGCTTCCTACCTTCTTCTTTTTCATATTTTACTACTTCTTCTCCTTCTTCCAATTATTCTTTTTCTTCTTCTTTTCCTCCTAGACATTTACTTTAAAATGTAGGTTCCGGACTCTTTGTGTCGTTAGGTACGCAAACAATCTCAGAGATAAGGAGGTGTAAATTTTCAGAATCAGGGTAACAAGATTATCCTTCAATTCAACAAACCCACTCAAAAACGGTTTCTAATCAAAAGTTGCGAAGCTCTCCAAGATAATAAAGATGTTCAAACTTCAACAGCAAAACGTAGATCAAAATGATAAAGAAGCTTCCACCGAAGATCGATATAAACTTGTCTGCATGAAAGGAATTGCATTGGACTTCGTAAAGTGATGAGGTTTCGATATTTCGTCGAATAGTGCTACCGGTCATTCAATATCGATGTATCAATCCATTAATGTTGTCATCCGATCCGTGGCTTAGTGAGTTTACTAATGGGATTGAGATGTTTTTTCCTTAAATTCATTTCATTCAATCAAATGAAATCGGATAAAGTCTTTTGGACAATCCAAATGTGGTTGGTATTAATATTCAACAATATTACAGTCGAGTTTTTAAAACAGCTTGGCTCTGTTTTTATGAAGCGATCTCAAATGTTGTATAGATTTGACAGTCCGTTTTGTAGTAAAAACACATTTCTGATACGAATTCAAACTAGAATGTCAGTAAAAGCTATTATAACGGCCTAAATAAGTCCTCCTTGGGACTTCTCCCACAGAGTGCAATTTGTGCCGGTCGGTCGGCAAAAGTGTTCACTTTATCGATAACTCTATCGACTGCAGACAACACTACTTAGCTATCTCCAGTCACGCAACACTAAAGGAGCTGCACTTCTCTTGCGGAGTGCAATTCTGCCGGTCGGTCGGCAAAATGTGGTTACTTTATTCGAGATCGAATTCGATTTGTGCTTAGGGTGACCAAGTTTTAATGAGGTTTTTGTACAAAGCGTCTCATACAAAAGATTAGTCCAAATGCTGGACTAGCCGGGACAGTCTACAGTTCATACTCACCACGCATTTTAGGCGGAATTGACTGATGTCGTCCGGTTTTTCTCTGGATTTGTCGCAAGAAGATAAATGGAGTGATGAATTGATGATTCTTACTCGGAAGTACATGGGCAGTTAATTCAAAAATCCATACATAAGTATGACAGCGTATAAGTAGGAGGGCACAAGTAGGTTAGATATCACTTGTCACAGTCAAGTGATTCAGCTTACATTGTCCTTAGTGGGTTTGGTGCTCAACTTTGTGTAATTCCCTTGGGTATTAAATCCAAGATCACCGAATCAGATTGTCCATCGATTTTTGGAAGCTTGGTAACACTATTTGTCTCAACCCGTCCCGAATTGAGCCTGACTCGAAACTCTTTACGTTCGTGAGTAAGGAACGTATAAAACGTATAAGAGAATTATAGGAAAACTTTCAAAGGAACAATATTAAAGCAATTTCCGCCGCATTTCTGTGTTCACGATCAAAGCCCATGGAAGCCTACGAAATCTCAGCACATGACAAAATATCAACCTGTGAGGTTGATTTTCGCCATTTGTAAATATAAGATTGCGTGTAAGCTCAAATTGTGTTTTGGATAGGCGTTTTATAAGATACCTTTACTTGCAATAATGTTTGCTTTGCTACGCAATGTCTTGTGGTTTTGCGTTTATAGGTAGGTTAAATGATGGGAGGTTAATTTAAGATCACGGACATTTAGATGATGCCCATGCGTTAATTTAAGATCATGGACATTTAGATGATGTCCATGCGTCTTGCCATCCATCATCAAAGTTTTTTGCGATAATTTATCCAGACGTCATCATCGATGCATCCGGTGCCCCAGAGAGGTGTTTATAAAGCGACCTCAAGAGTGAGAGCAATATTAAGTATGGATTTGACAGGTCGTTTTTTACTGAAATGACATTTCTGATACGAACTCAAACTTGCTATCACACTTGAGAGCTGATTATAATTTTTTTTGGTTAGGGCATAAGTTCGGCTATCCATAGAGGCAATTCCAGCCTTTTGAGAACCTTGCTTTCCTCAATGTGGTGTTTTGCGTGTTATTTTTTATGAACTAATTGTAACTGATCACGATTAAGTTATTAATCTGAATTTTCCTTCCACAGAACTGAACGCAACCAGAGCACCAAACTCAGTGGATAACGAAGAGGACGTCTTATATCAGAAAGACGTATCTTTCTCCGCCGAACTTGAAATCGCACCGTCCAGTAGAATAAGTAACACTGTTAGCGACAGACAAACACTAACCACAGGTATGCAAAGTCAAAGTCAAAGTCAAATAATTTTTATTTCCAAATAGATTCAAGATAATTCTTTTAGAAAGTCAACATCCAAGAATGTCACAAACTCTGCTAATCCAGCGCAGCACAAGAAACACGCACATGATTGTAACACAGACAATTTATAAGCGCGGCGGGCGATTGTAACAAAAACCCTATTTCAAAAAAATAAAGACTTGGTAAAGATATGGGTTGGCTGGAAGCGATCTCTGTGTAGAGATAAGCGCGCAACAAAATTTGTAATCACTTTTCTGTATTTTTGATGCAATAAAGAATATATTGTAATACACCAATGAAACTCAGAATTCCAAATTATTCACTTTTATTACTACACTATAGAAATAAGTACAAGGGTCACTTATCTGAAAATCACACTGCACACGACTGTACTGCACAACCGCCACCAGACAAGAGAGCGAGTCAATCTGCCCGTTTGACAACCCGGCCGTCCAGTGTTGCCATATTAATCCCGTTCGAAATATCCAAAAATGATTGAACCTAACACTCGCCCATCCTGACCCTGTGTATGTCCTCATACACATACTTAAGCCAGAATGAACCTAACACTCGGTCAATTGACGCGCTCTCTTTCCACGTTGGCCGAATAAAATCTTTGTACATAAATTTATTTAAACAACACATAACTAAGAGAGAAAACTTAAATTGATATCGTCAACAAAACTACATTATTTTTCTCCACACCTCAACTAAATTCATAAATCATTAACATTGAGTTTACATTTTAGAGCTTATAAACGAAATGCTTTACAATGCGACCAATCACAAACTATTCAACCAATCACATGGTTTCTCTTGATTTGTCTGTACAAGTGAATCCAATCAGATGGAGTTCATTAACCAATCACATGGTTATTCTTGATTTGTCTGTACAAGTGAATCCAATCAGATGGAGTTCATCAACCAGTCACATGGTTGCTCTTGATTTATCTGTAAAAGTGAATCCAATCAGATGGAATTCATTAACCAATCACATGGTTACTTTTGATCTGTTATAACAAATGTTTCCAATCAGATGGAATTCATTAACCAACCACATGGTTACTTTTTGATCAGTAATACAAATGATTCCAATCAGATGGAATTCATTTAAATTACTGTTGAACCAATCACACGGTTGCTCGAATAACTATTTCAACCAATCACATGGTTGCTCATTCATAACTTTATATATTATGGCTATAACTAACAATTTATCTAATCACATATTTTAACTTCAAAATAATCTGCTCAACCAATCACATGGTTGCTTAAAAACTCTAATTATCTTAAAATATTTTAAGACGGCAATAGCCTAAAAGTATAATAAAATAAATTACTGTCAAAATAGGAACTCATTCAAATTCAACATTAAACTAAAATCATTAATAAATTATAAAACCTCTATAACAAGCAAATAATATCTCAACAATTGTATATAATCATGATTTCAACTCTAACAAAGATAAACTTTATTCATAACATTGATTACTTATTTTTATAAAATAAATTATAATGCAAAATATTCTAGTCATCATTATTACTTTCATCACCAGTTTCACGATCCGATTCATTTTCGGTAATATCTAAAGCAGCAATATGTACCCAGGGCAATAAACGTTCAGCAGCGACGGTAGTTTTACGTTTGTATTTAGTGCTGCTTAAGCCAGGTATCGCTGCCACTCTGTACCTGTCATTTCCGAGCACCGAGATAACTCGGTATGGGCCTGAATACTGCGGTAGCAGTTTCTTGCTTTTTCCGTCGTTCTTGAAACATGTATTTTTGATCTTAACAAGCTCACCCTCATTATAAACACGAGACGGACGCCTATCTTTATCGTGTTGCTGTTTTTGTTTAACTTGCTCCTCATCAATCTTGTCCTTAACTTCTTCTCTTATATCCGTAATATTTTCCCCTTCTGCGTTTTGCCTAATCTCATTCATCCTTGGATCTATCTCACTGTTCATACAAGTTCCAAACATTATCTCAGCCGGTGATCTCCCAGTGGTCTTTTGAATTGTATTGTTGAGACCCCACTGAATCTTTCCAACCTTGTCGTCCCAATCCTTCTCATTACAGTTTAAATTTAGAGCAGTCAGTGAGGCAAGTATAGTGCGATTATATCGCTCGACTTGCCCATTTGATCGTGGACTGGCCACCGCGTTCAACACGTGTTTAATCCCTTTGTCTAAACAAAATTTCCTAAACGCGTGAGACGTGAAACATGTGCCACGATCACTAATCAGTCTGTCTGGGATTCGAAACGTGTAAAATATATCCTCTAAGTTTCTGATGGCTACGAGTGATTTGGTGTTTCGTACAGGACGAACAAATGCAAATTTTGTGAAAGCATCTACCACCACGAGGAGGTAGGAATTGCCTCTTTTTGAACGAACAAAGGGCCCAAGGTGGTCCACGTGTAGGGTGTGGAAAGGAGACTCGACCTTTGTGATTGGATGCAACAAACCTTCTTGAACTGGCGTTTTCTTAGAATACGCACATTCTATACAGGCTCCCACGTACTTTTTGACAAATCTTGTCATTTTTGGGAACCAATATGCCTTCTTCAATCGGTCCAAGGTTTTTTCCACACCAAAATGACCTATGTCATCGTGGTTCATGCGTAAAAGCTGCCACCTTGCACCCTTTGGCACCACCCATCTCAGGTCTGATCTATCACCATGAAGGCACCTGTACAGCTTATTGTCCTTAATAATGTAGTTGTCTTTAATTTGTTTTAAACCTTCAATGTCTAGTTCTGATGTCAAAATGTCCCTTATTCGGCGTAGTTCACTGTCTCCTAATTGGAGCGTGTGAAGCCAATCATCACCGGTAATTGTCATGATTGACGGATAATGATTGTCCACGTCGGTTGTTGGTATCGGGTCATTAACATCTTCAACTAGAGCGTTTCGCGAGAGAGCGTCCACGTGTGCCATTTTCAGCCCCGGCCGGTACTCAATGGTACATGAAAACTCTTGTACCAAGAGCCACCACCTCGCAATCCTTGGGATGATATCTCTTTTAGAGAACGTGGACCGTAACGCACTACAGTCTGTCACAATCTTAAAGTTTTGACCCAGCAAATATACTCTGAACTTTTTCAGAGAGCAAACCACAGCCAATGTCTCCAATTCATATGCATGAAAATTGCGTTCTTCTGGAGATGTCTGTCGGCTGTAGAATGCTACTGGTTTAAAAGTATCAGATTCTGAGGTCCTTTGGAGCAAAATGCCCCCGACACCGTATTTACTGGCGTCAGTATGTAATTGTGTCTCGGCATTTGGGTTGTAAATAGCCAAAATAGGACGGTCAATCAATTTGGTCTTTAGTGTCACAAATGAATTTTCCTGATCATCGCCCCATGTCCATTCAGCATCCTTCTTTAACAGCTTAGCGAGGGGATGAGCGATCAGTGCGAAATTCATAATAAATTTTCTGAAATACCCCACGAGTCCCAGAAACTGGCGAACAGTATGAACATTCGTGGGGCGAGGGAAGTCCAATACACTTTGCACCTTTTTATCTCCAGGCCGTATACCTGAGGCACTGACTTCATACCCTAGGTAGTCTATCCTGTCCTTCAGAAATTCACACTTAGAGAGGTTTAGCGTTAGCTTTGCGCTCTCAAGCAATTGCAGTATGTTTTTCAATCGTTCCAAACACTCTTCCACGGTTTTACCATACACCAGCACATCATCTATATATACAGTCGCTTCTGAGTATCTAGCAGACCCAAGAACCTTGTTCATCATGCGCTGGAAAATGGCTGGAGCGTTTGCCAGTCCGAACGGCATACGGTTAAATTCGTACTGCCCGTCCGGAGTGACAAACGCTGTCAACGCCTTAGAAGATTCTGACATTGGCACCTGGTAATAACCAGATGCCAAGTCTAAAGTGATGAAGAATGCTTGGCCCGAAAGTTTAGAAATTTCATCTTCTATCACCGGCATTGGGTAGCGTTCTTTTACGGTCACGGAATTGAGCAATCTGTAATCGATGCATATCCTCATCTGCCCATTCTTCTTTCGCACTAGGATAATTGGGCTGGCATATTCGGATGATGATTCCTTAATTATGCCAGCTTCCAACATCTCATTTACCATGTCTCTTACCTGCTCTCTTTCCTTATGAGAGAGACGATACGGTCTATAGACGATTGGACGTGAACTATTTAATTCTATATTCATCGTCGCCGCATTAGTACACCCCAGCTCTTTTAAACTTGATGCAAAACAGTGCTTAAACTCGTTAAGCAGCTTTATTAATTCTGCCCTATGTGCTTCGTTCACAGTCACTCCGATGCGAACATCATTTTCATTAATATCTCGGGATACGTCGTGAGTGACATTTTCCTTAATATGTTGGTGATACTGCTCAGAACTAAAGTTTTCCTCTCCAACGCTAGTAAGCCTATTCACCACTTGCACCTTCGTAGCCCGACTTACAACTACTCCACGGTAGAACTGAACAATGTCCACGACAGGAGTAACACATAAATCAATGAATCCATTTTTAGTTTCGTACACACCTCCAGATACGACGTACTGTTGTGTTGGTTGACCTATAACTTTATTGTCGATATAAATGTGTCCGTTTATTTGAGGTTCCGTGTAAGCTCTTATAAACACAGGTCCGCAAACTCTCGCATCAGCAGCAGATACAATTTTTATTGAGACATCATCATTATCTATCTCCGAGTGGGAAAAAGGCATATTGTTACTCCCATCGATAAACTGCAATATCTCAGCATTTTTGTACACATGAACATGTGGTTGTTCGGTATACGGCTGTCCGACGAGTAACGGAACTTCGAGATACTTATCATTCACTACATGACACGGAACTTGCGCTCTCACTCCATCCAAAACTAGTTCGACCGTAACCTTCCCCATTGCTAGCACAACCTCATTCCCGAAACCCTTTAACGGAGTAGCCACATTGTCGCAATGCAAGCCCAAATTGTTTAATTCAGAATTTGTCAGAAGACAGGCTTCACTCCCAAAATCCACCAAAGATTTGACAAGCGTTCCGTTAACTGTCGCGTCTTTGTAATATAAGACGCGACAGTTAACGGAACGCTTGTCAAATCTTTGGTGGATTTTGGGAGTGAAGCCTGTCTTCTGACAAATTCTGAATTAAACAATTTGGGCTTGCATTGCGACAACGTAGGCATTCTCCGTTAAGGGTTTCGGGCACATACGGTACGGATGCCCTTTTTCCTTGCAATTAAAACAAAATGTTGCGTCGTTTGTCGAAGAGTTGGGTTTATTGTTCGTCTTTCCACCAAAATTAGTGGCTGAATTGAATACATTACCCGGTCTATTCCTAGCATGTAACCTATCTGTGACATCGGTGCTCTCTTTATTGCTCATTAAAAATTGCAGTAGTTGTTCTGGTTCAGAACATCTCAGTGATAAAGCACTTGTTTTCAAATTTTTGTCACTTAGCCCATGTATTATGCATTCGACTGCCCGCTTACCGACTATCTCGCACTGATTCAGTAGTGCAAGTTTTTCATAATAGTATACTTCAATCGGTTCGTGAAACCTGCTTCTACGTTTTAACATATCCTCCAAGGACTGGCCATAATTTTGTTCAAACGGGAAAGCATTAGATAATTTCTGTTGCCATTGAGGCCATGTAAATAAAATGGAATCCAAACTTTCGTACCACGTTTTGGCCAGCCCTTGAAGCTTCTGTAAGGCAAAATGAATGGTTGTCTGATCACCCCAACCATAAACGGTAGCGCACTCATTCACTTTTTTAAGCCACACATCTATACGCTGGCCTTTCTTTGAGGGGTCAAAATCAGGAAGAATGTTTTTGTGATTTACATTTTGTGAATGAATGCCAGTCTCCGTTGACGGTTGGGGCTTAGCCGTGGTTAATAATTGCATAACTTCCTTTACTGACATAACAGGAGTACGAGACCGTCTTCTTTTATCAGCCGGTACATCATCGTGTGTACGTCCACGCTCATCTCGTCTACGATCATAAGACCTGTCTTTTGTCTCTCGCAGTCGGCTCCGTTCACGTCGAATGTCATCTTCTGCCAAACGCAGCCGTTCTCGTTCGCGTCTTAAGTTTTCTTCGCGTTCTCTCAAACTAGCACTCCTCTCACGTTGACGGCTCACGCTTCGACTTCTGCGTTTATCCTGACTACGGGTGTGACGACGACGAGACCGGCTCCGGCTTAATCGACTTCTACTACGAACTCGCTCGCGATCGCCACGACCACGCGTGTTACCTTCTTCACCATGTCCGGATACGCCTTCACGATGACGTGGCATGGTTGATCTGCGGCGCTCTGGAGGCGTATTCAGGCGCCTCTGCCGCGAATCTGACCGTGCACCACTTTCCATACGTCTGAAATATTTAACAAAGTAACCTATTAAACAAATGTCAAAAATATATGTAAAAGTGCTATTATCTCATAAACGGTGCGTCCTAGCGAAAAAATAACGAAATTTTCCACCCCTTAATAACCCCCGCAAGTCCCTGTGATAATCATAATATTTGACCTTTGAATGACCTTGACCTTTGTTTGACCTTGTAAATAATTTGAAATAAAATAGAATTCGTCATAGAAAAAATAACCTGCATGCTTGTACAGCAATATATTAGCTCAACGGGTATTTAACATAAGCTGCACACATTTTCTCAATAATTTAATTTTGAGGGTAGCTTACTTTTTAAGCAACGTGCTTTGATCATTCGTCAAGCAAATCTTTTGTGATTGATTAAATTATATTTCGCAGTTTAGCATGACAAATCGCGGGTACTTACCACTTCTGATGTGTAATACACCAATGAAACTCAGAATTCCAAATTATTCACTTTTATTACTACACTATAGAAATAAGTACAAGGGTCACTTATCTGAAAATCACACTGCACACGACTGTACTGCACAACCGCCACCAGACAAGAGAGCGAGTCAATCTGCCCGTTTGACAACCCGGCCGTCCAGTGTTGCCATATTAATCCCGTTCGAAATATCCAAAAATGATTGAACCTAACAATATATAAAGATAAGTAATTCAAAAAGTAGAGCGTGTTGCAGTGTACGTGTTTCTTGCGTCGCTTTTCCTCCACTGCTATAACACGTTGCGAAGCGGTAGTAATTAGTCTTTTGCAGTGAACCACATGACATTCAATAAGTATTTAATGATGTTGAAGAATAAATTATTCATTATTTCATTATTGCAGTACCCCCCAAAGTAGAAAGGACACTCCGACCAACGCTAGAAAAGAAACCCAACTATACCTACACTGGAGAAAGGTCGAAAGAAGTCGACGGTTTGAAGAGTCTGATAGAAGATGGAGTCAGTAAAGTTGATTTAGATATTATTGTGGATGAAAGGAATGAAGAAGAAAATGAGCTTAAGGTGACGACGCTTGGACCCAGTTTAGAGCAGAAGGTAAGTGGAAAAACTTCTTGGTACTTTGAAGTTATGACTTTATGACTGACCCCGTTAAAAAAGATATGTAAAGTGTATAACAGATTTCCGGGCCCATTTTGCTTTCCTCTGTATCTCAATATCTTGAGGGATTTCAACTACTAATCCTCGCTTTACGATATTTACGATATAAACTATATAGGTACTTTTTTTATAGATATACTTTTTTTTACCTAGGTGCCAGGTGGAACTGATTCGCCTCCATGGACGGCTGCCGTGGATAGCTGCGACTGTGCCACCTGCGCGAACGGTGCTAGGTGTTCATGTTCGCCTGGTACTAACAAATGTAAATCTGGTAAGTTTTAAAGCAAAATATATAGTCATACGAAATGTGGCAAAATCTACGGCCTGACCTTTAAATTAAAACCACAGAGGCAGAAACTAGGAGTTCGGGGTCTCAATAATAAAGAAAAAATACATGCTTAAGGTACCTAGATTAGATATTCTGTTTAGCTATCACAAACAGGATCTCGTATTAAACTGTGTCTCGTCCACAGACTCAATAACCACGCCGCGTTTCTCCGGCGCGTCATGGCTCGCGCTGCACGCGTTACGCGGCGCGTACAAGCGCGTGCGTCTGCGTTTGCGCGTTCGTCCGGAGCGCGCAAGGGGCGTGTTGCTGCTGACAGGGGAGCATGATGACCTGAGCGGAGATTATTTGGCTCTGCTGCTGAGGAATGGCCATGTCGAACTAAGGTAAGTGTACTTGCTGAAACTTTTCTCTCTATTAGTTTAGTATTGCAGAGAACACACTGCTGCAGTGAGTTCTACTAAGTAACAGCGACATCTCTCGGTAAGTAACGATATCTCGCGGTTTTTCTCATTTTTCGGAACGTGGTCTACTTATATAATTACAGAAAACACACCGCTAGCGAGTTCAATTAACTAACAGCGACATCTGTCGGTGAGTAGCGTAACTTTTTCGAAAATCTCGAGGGGCGTGTTGCTGCTCACAGACGAGCATGACGACCTGAGTGGCGATTACTTAGTTCTGCTGTTGAGGAATGGCCATGTTGAATTGAGATGAGTCAAATTAAACAGAAAAACAAGCCGAAGGGAGAATAAAGGTACCATTCGTAGCTCTGCAGTAGCTGCCCAGGAGCAGGAGCGCTGCCCCAAGGCCACAATGCATTGTATGAATTTGTATGGAGGATAATCCTACATCCAACCCAACTAAGATAAGGTTCCGAACAAGTAAAACGAAAACGATCTTTTTCCAAGATATGGGAGCTACGTGCGCAAAGACATTTACCTACTTAAGATAATTTTTACCGCGGGAAAAACCTTTTATCCGCAAGTGAAAACGTGGGCGCAACTAACTAGTCAGTTTGAAATATAATTTATTCTGAGGTCAAACCCAAGGTTATTTTAATCAGAACGTCATGCAATAATAAAGATGAAAGAGATTGTAAATTAATTAATCATAACTTTCTACTTTCGACCCCGTTCTCATTTAGCAGGGCACTGAGTAAATTTGCTTTTGTTAAACATTTTTATTTATTATTAGCTAGCCCGGATGGTGTAGTGGATAGGGCCGCGGCCTTCTGTGCAGGAGGTCGTGGTTCGAATCCCACCACGTACCAATGTGTTTTTCGGTTTTTGAATTTCATATACGGTGAAGGAAAACATCGTGAGGGAACCTGCACACACCTACGAAGAAATTCAAAGGTTGTGTGTAACCTAATCTAGGATTGGGTCTGGTTTCCCTTCTGGGTTGCGGAGGTCAGATGGCAGTCGCTCTGTGTAAAAACCAGTACCCTCGTTCAATTCCTAGATTAGGTAGCCGACCCCGTGAGAAACGGGAAAAAGGCTAGGAAGATGATAGCTCGATTCGCTAGCTCAACCTTTTCCCGTAGGAATTGTATTATTTTCACACGGTAAAAAGTAGCCTTCGTCACTACGGAGCTTTCTGAAAGTTTTTTTTTTTAACTTTAGATACACTACAACTCTACATAATTTCACTATGCAACGATTGCAGTCACGACCTTCTGCACATTAAGTAGAATCACTAACTACTGATTTATCAAAGCAGTGATTATAAGCGTTTGATGTACCACCTCGCCAATTCCCTGGAATGTATGACTATACAGAAATTACGGAGGACTTTAATCAATCAAATTTCGAACCTCATTCCCAAATGGAATAACATTCCAGAGACTGGATAATGGGGTGATGCGAAAATTCAATATTGGAATTGGCATTTCATTGAGGAGGCTCAAATAGACTTGAGTAGGAAGATCAAGGTTTGAAACAAGATATAAATATTTAACTACAATTCATTACATACTTCCATGCTAAACTACGAGCTTTACACATGTAGAATGTACCAGCTGCTTATCTTCCGGAACATACTGTAAAAATCTCTATAAAATTTATAGTGATTATTTATAGTATAAATGGAGATGAGGGTTTTGGTGTATTGTGAATTTAGGATTAGCTGACAACCTGTCACTACAGCAATACACACTATGTATCTGTAATTCACCTCAGAATTTGTGACATGAAAACATTGTGTTAACAATTAAGTTATTAAAGCTGTACCTACACCGTTATGTACGTGAATGTAAACGAAAATAACTTGATAATATCTTTACCGATTTTTGTCATGCTTCACGACATGTTTCGGAAGTTGGAACATATACTCTGCTTCCGCACTCACTCAACCTGATGAAGGGGCTCCGAATGTCCCGAAACATGTCGTGAAATCCCCGCCGGACCAGTTGTACAGTCAGCAAAGAAGACATCTGGGCAGGCCCGCACGAAACGGATGAGATTTTTTCAGGAAATTATTAATGGATTGTCGTGAAATTTCGTATACTTGCACAATTGATTGATTGCTACAAATAAACGAAATTTGGTGAAAATCAATAAATAATTTCCTGAAATAATCTCATCCGTTTCGGGCGGGCCTGCCCAGATGTCTCCTTTGCTGACTGTACCATTTGACAGTACCATTGGATTCGTAAGTGAGTACCCGAGTAGAGACATTATTTAGTATGTCTCACTTTTTTTTTATGTAGCCTGTATCGTGTGATCGTGTCCCACTTATGTTAAATAATTTGAAAGTAACTTACTTGAACCACCATATATTAACTCATTTTTCCCCCCAGGTTCGACTGTGGCAGTGGAGCAGGCATCCTCCGTTCCCCAGAACCAGTGAGACTGGGCCACTGGAACACAATATCAGTGTACAGACATAGATGGGATGCTTGGCTGAGGCTGAACAATGGGAAGAGAGTGCGAGGGAGGTCTAAGGTGAGTCATCCTTGCTTCGGAAGGCACATGACACCGGAACCAGTGAGACTGGGCCACTGGAACACTATATCAGTGTACAGACATAGATGGGACGCTAAAGCGCCAATTGGCTGAGGCTAAACAATGGGAAGAGAGTGCGAGGGAGGTCTAAGGTAAGAGCCATCACAATTTCTTTACAACGAAGAATCATCTCAACAAAGAACAAACACTCGCATTGATGTGTAAAGCTTGCTTCACAGTATGCCGCCGGCCGCGGCACGCGCGGCAAGGCCAGCATAGTGTGTAGTTAGCCTTAAAGAGTCTATCTCTTTACAGTTCTTTATGCTGTCTGGTAAGGAGTTCTGAAACCCTCCATGTCTCAATAAGACTTTCTATTCTATCATACGTAGCTCTCTCGTAGCTGTTCCGTAGCAACTGTAGCAATATCGTAGACGTCGACTTCTTCACGCTACGAGATTGTGACGAAGGATAATTTTTACATTTGAATGTTTTGCGTGAAATGTACGTTTATTCGACGCTTTAACGGTGAAGGAAAACATCGTGGGGAAACCTGTAAACACCTACGAAAACATTCAAAAGTTTTTGTGTGAAGTCAATCAATCCGTACTGGGCCCCCGTGGTTGACTAAGGCCCGATCGCCCTATTCAGGATAACCTCGTGCCCCGCAGTGGGGATGATGGAGGTATTTATGTAGGTAGTTTTCTTCCATGCTGGACTGGGAGCGATAGAAAAACATAGAATGTGCCAGCTGCATCTCCTCCCGGGCATGCTGTAAAAACCAGCTAAGGGATTCGAGGGTTTTAATATATTGTAATCTAGGCGATGGGCTGACAACCTGTCACTACAGCAATATACAGATCTATCTTAAACAACCCTCAAAACTTGTCAGACGTGGCGTAATGACCTTTGTTTTGGGTCGTTAACACTCTGCCTACCCCATTAGGGATAAAGGCGTGATTTATGTATGTATGTATGTATGTAGTTTATGAAAATTTTTTATACTAGAGTATAGATATTTAGATGAGGTAATGTAATGTATGAAACATCAAAATGTCTAAAGAATAAATATTCATGATTGCCTAGCCGAATTCGCCTGAATATTTCGTCAAACTTTAATAACAATGACAAAAAAACTCACAAGTAATTTCAACGCCAAGAATAAATTATGCTTCAATAAATTATGCTTCCTTCATGTTTCTATTTGTAAAAGTAAAACAAAAGAACTTTTAGGCTCGTATTTATAAAACGATCTCAAGATTGAAAGCAATATTAAGTATGGATTTGACAGGTCGTTTTGTACTGAAATGACATTTCTGATACGAACTCAAACTCGCTGACACACTTGAGAGCTGATTATAAATGCGGGCCTTAATTGCTTGTGCTCATTATGAAAACATAACTGTCCATTGTTTTTGACGGTTTCTTACTGCCCCTGTGGTTTGGTGGTATGAGCCACGGGCTTGCAATTTGGAGGAAGTCCATCATCCATCATCAGCTCAGACTTGTTTACTTAAATCTTTGCGACTTGATTCATCAAAAAGATCGATCCAAAACCGAGGAATCTTTGTCCAAAAGACGGAACTACTCGTAAATGATGAAGTTACCAAGTAATCTAGCTTGATAAGGAAGCAATATGATTAATATCCCGGAACTCGGGCATGTGTCCCGAATCCCAAATTCCCAAATTCCCGATCCTTTGGGCCGTGACCTCGATACCACACATTCAGTCACGACTTAATCCCTTACGGAGGAAGCAGAGCGACAACAACATCTTATTAGAGAGTTTCCGCCACGTTTGACAAGTTTTGAGGGCCATTTTAGAAAGAAAAATTCGTATAGCCATATGCTTAAATCGCAATACACTGACACCATCGCCCACCTCTACTGATTTATAAATAAAAAAATTAAATAAAAATCAAATAAAAATTATTTATTTTCAGAAAACAAGTTCCATAGAATCGTTAGTAAAAAATATGACTTAAGTTACTATGGCCTGTATTTATAATCAGCTCTCAAGAGTGACAGCGAGTTTGAGTTCGTATCAGAAATGTCATTCCAGTACAAAATTACCGGTCAAATCCGCATTCAATATTGCTCTCAATCTTGAGATCGCTTTATAAATACGAGCCTTTGTTAGTATTACTTTAAAAAAAAAATACAACATTGGATTACAAAGTTTACCGCTCCGCACGTATCACATGCAGGTTGGTGAACCTACTGAAAAGTGCTGTATCAAACCTTTCAGACAGCATTTTCAGTACACTATTTGATCTCTCCCGCAACCTGCACCGTGCTGATGACACTTTCTTTCGCATCAGAGCATAAATCTATACAGTGTGCCCGGGAGGAGAAGCAGTTGGAACATTCTATGTTTTTCTATCGTTCCCAGCCCAGCCTGGAAGAAAAAGATTGTACTAAATGGTGTTCCGAATTAGGCCGTGACCTCAATACCGGGAAAATATCGCAATCATTTGTCATATTACAGCAGCAAGTGTACACAACACAGTCCCTTACAGGGTACGCAAAGGGGACAATAGAATAGAACAGTGTGTTACGTAACCCTATACCATAGTAGAAAGAGGGGGAAGTAGGCTATCTCCGGCCGAATCCGCGATATAATTGCCTACTGTCTCAGGGTTGTCACTTTAAGCTAAATTTTAATTCAATGTCTATAAATTGGCAAAGGTCGGGAAGTTGTGTTTTTTTTACTTGTATTATCTGGGTACAGGGTTTGAAAGATCGGTTTTACCTAAACGATGATGAAACCTTTTACGATCAAAGAAAGAGCGACGGGCCAACTGACGGACGGCGCGGGGCGGTGATGAGCACGAGTAAACAGTAGGTTACTGGTTACTGATAGATGGTACTGTCAACCAATTCATTAGTTTAAAGCCCGGCACTTGCCAAATATAAAAACTCATCTCTGAATAACTGATTCAATGATCATTAGTCAATAAAGTTCAACAAAATGGTTTTCCTAACAAATACTCATTTTTTGTAAAGATACAGAGCAGTATTATTTATGAAAAAAGGGATTGCATTAATTTCGCGGTGCCAAAAAGCCGTGACGCCCGCGAACCTCGTACGGAGTTAGCCCCGACTGGCGCACGGAGAAACCCCGCGAGATTTTGTGTTAGTGTGCGTGCGGCGGCGCATAGATACTATGGCGCGCACATACAAGCCGCGCACGGTGCGTTTGTATGAAGATAACTTACTTCCCCCTCTTTCTACTATGCCTATACTCTCTAAACTTTGAGTCCCTAATTATGATGGGTCGAATTGGTCAGGACAGTGCAGGCAGAAATAGGTAGGTACTGTTACAGCGCAATATACCTACATTGCTTTCTGAAAAGATAACTGATATTTTTCAAACGTAGCTGAAACGCCATTTACTAAGTCATTGATTTTTGCTTAGTATGACCCCTCCCGTGTGGTGCCGGGTTAGAATAGCATCACCCCATAACTTCCTGCGGGTGTCGTAAAAGGCGACTAAGGGATAAATCCAGGGAATGGGCAGCAGCGTTTCCTGTGAATGGAAAACTTCTACTGCGCTCACCAACCCGCCTGCCAAGCGTGGTGAGTACGGCATATCCAATTTTTGGGGAGGCCCATGTCCTACAGGGCAGATGGCCCTGGCTTGTGGCTGATGATGTGTAGTATGACCACCTATATAAGGGTATACCTACCTACGTCTAATGTGTAAAATACCTAAAATCACCAACATTGATAGAGTTAAAAACTGTATATACATACATACATATAATCACGCCTTTATCCCTAATGGGGTAGGCAGAGCGTAAACAACCTAAACAAAGGTCGTTCCGCCACGTCTGACAAGTTTTGAGGGTTATTCCAGATGGATCTGTATATTGCTATAGTGACAGGTTGTCAGCCCATCGCCTAAATTACAATACTGAAATCCTCGAATCCCTTAGGTGGTTTTTACAGCATGCCTGGTAGGATATGCAGCTGGCACATTCTATGTTTTTCTCTCACTCTCAGTCCAGCATGGAACTTGATAGAGTTAAAAACTGTATATACTTGGTTTAAACACGTTGTAGTCAGCTGAAAGAACGGGCTTTCAAAGTTCTTGCTTATCCTGATAAGAATATTGGGATAACTTAACAAGTTTTTTTTTCTTCTTGATCTTGTTAAACTTTAAGTAACTTAGTTGACTTAGTTTGTAGTTTGTCTTTAATGTAAGCTATTGTGATTTAGTAGTCGCAACTTTGAAATAAACGTCGAGAGAATCCTATTGACGAGGAGAGAAAGCAGGTGGTAAATTCTATGTTTTAATCGGTTTTAGTTAAATATATTCACTAACCTGGCAAAAGCCTAATCTAGGATTGGGTCTGGTTTCCCCTCTGGGTTGCGGAGGTCAGATGGCGGTCGTTCTGTGTAAAACCAGTATCCTCTTTCAATCCCCTAGATTAGGTAGCCGACCCCGTGAAGGTAGGTACCAGGATATGATGATGATGAGTCAAAGATATTCATTGTCAAATTTTGTCTTTCAAATGATCTGATGAACCCAGTTACAGAGAGACCGTGTGCTCTGACGTGGTTTGTGCAACAACTAGGTACTATTAAAAACACTTCATTGTATATATGCATACCTTAGCCGATAAAGTTCTTAAAGAACAGGATACAAAAGAAATAGATCCTAAAAAAATAATATTATACAGCATAAAACTCTTTAAAGAAATAAAGAGAAATTTTTCTTTGAAACATCTCATTTAACATTTTAATCTAGTCCTGTTCCTCGTTGTAATTAAAAGCTAGATCGCCGACATTAATTAATCTTTGACTTTTGTTTTTTAAGACTCGTCAAGCTTAAGGGTCGTGGCACATCCACGGAAAGTTACGCGCGACTTTTTCAGCGCCTTATGCGGCTGAAATTGATAGTTTTCGTTCGGCGATAGCTTATAAATATAATAGCTTATTAACTTCAGAAATACTTGCCTTTATTAAAGGTGCAATGTCCTAACCAAACTGGGGGAAATCTCACAAATTGATAAATTAACAAATATCAACTTTATGTCCCCCCCAACTCTGGGAAACGAACCCAGGACCTCCGGATCGAGAGCCCATGGCTCAAACCCCTAGACCACGGAGGCCGTTTTTCCCCTAAAAGGGAGTGAACAACGAACAACAATCGGACCCCAACTTGACACATGTTAAATTTGGAGTGTAGTTAGAAAGTTCTGGAGGTTTCCAGAACAGTTTTGTATTGTTCCGATACGGACGGACGTACAGGGTGTTAAGTACTAACCACTTAAATATAGTTTACTTATTGAAGCCTATGTTGCTCAGTCAACGAAACTGAACAACTTACGCCAGAATTCTTTTCAGGAAATAAAAATAAATAAATTGACTTTCCCATCCCTATGTATGGAAACGCCAATATTTTTTTCATTTCCTGAAAGAATTTTTAGCATTCTTTGTATTATCTAAACTTATAAAATCGTTTGTCCTTACTGACTGACTGACTGACTGACTGACTGACTGATTCATCAACGCAGAGCCTAAACTACTAAAGCTAGAATCGTGAAATATGGAGAGCAGGTTCCTTTTATAACGAAACTTACCACTAAGAAAGGATTTTTGGATTTTCCCCCCTTAAAGGGGTAAAAAGGGGGTCTGAAGTTTGTATGAAAGTCCGTCAGTTTTGAAGGTAGGATCTTCTAATTTTGTATTTAGGCTAATGATTTAAAAATAATTTATACGTGTTTCAGCATTTTTATATTTTTCACCCCTAAGAGGGTTAAATAGGGGATGGAAGTTTGTATGGAAATTCTGTCAATTTTGATGGCAGGATCTTCCAATTTTGTTTTTGGGCTAAGGATTAAAAAATAATGAACACGTGTTTCAGCGTTTTTGTATTTTCCACCCCTAAGGGGGTTAAATAGGGGATGGAAGTTTGTATTAAAATTCCGTCAATTTTAAAGGTAGGAACAGCGCGGGAACTCAATCCCACGGGAAAACTCTTAGCTGCGGGTGAAACCGCGGGGCGGAAAGCTAGTGTTAGATAAGATAGGTATTTTCATTTGGATCGGTACGACGTACATAGCTGGCAAAATCAAGTAACAAGTCCGCACAACTGGAGCTACGGAATTTAACTTTTCGGCTATAACTGAAGGGACAGAGGGGGGAGGGGTTTCTTCGATCTTTCTGGGCCATTTACCTCACGTTGGGGCAATTATGCTAAATCGAGAATCGGACGCCTAGGGCGAGGGTGTGACTTTTGGAGCCAGGTGGAGAGGGGAAATACTAAAATTTACGCTAGTAGTATTTTCCGGCAGACGGAGCAATAAATAGACTTTATTTTGTTCATAAATACGGATAGAAACAAAAAAAAAAACGCTCATCATCATCAGCTCATTATACGTCCCCATCGAGTGCGATCGGGCCTTTGTCAACCAAGTGCGCACACTACGGATTGGTTGACTTCATACACAATCTTCGTAGGTGTGTGCAAATTTTCTCACTATGTTTTCCTTCACCGTAAAAGCGCCGAATAAACGTACATAATTTATGAAATTCGGAAACCGAAAAACACATTGGTACGTGGAGAGGATCGAACCACGACCTCCTGCACAGAAGGCAGCGGCCCTATCTACTACCTACACTATCGGGCTTGCATCGTATTTAGGCTCGTATTTATAAATCGATCTCAAGATTGAGAGCAATACTAAGTATGGATTTGACAGGTCGTTTTGTACTGAAATGACATTTCTGATACGAACTCAAACTCGCTGTCACTCTTAAGAGCTGATTATAAATACGGGCCCTAGAGTTATTTTGCGAAAAAATTCTACCAGCGGTTGATAAAATAAATAGCTAGGTATAAAAGAACATTCGTAGACCCTACTCAGAAAATGACCTACATAACTATTTCCTTGTCCCCAGGGCCTCTTCTCGCGTATGACCTTCAGAGAACCAGTCTGGGTGGGTGGTGCTGGCAACACCACCGGCCTACAGTCCAAGCTGGGCCTGTCAGACGGCCTGCTGGGCTGCGTGGACTTCCTCAGGATCAATGGTGACACCTACCGGCTGGTGAAGGATGCTGTGGCTACGCTGGATGTTGGTGAGTACTTCTGCCTATCTCACAGGATTATTTCGCTCCACCCTCGACTATGCTTCTGTCACCTTCAGACTATATAAGACACTAGAGCGATTGAGGCTCTGTAAGGATCCGTCAGCTTAGCTATTAGCCATTGGACAACTTTCACTATAGTGAACTCCTATTACGACTTCTTTATTATAGTTGTAATAGTGAGAAAAAAAACCATATCAGAATATAAATAAACAACATTTTACCATAAACAAAAATATTCTTCAATGAATGTGCGCTACATTTTGAGGTCAAAACTCTAGCTTTAGAGTCCAAGGCACAAATTAAAAATAATTTTCTCAAGATTCATTCTTCACAAACCCTTTGAGGGTTTCATCATTAAGTAAATCTATCTATTTCGGCGGCATAGTTCAAAGAGACGCTTCGTTATCAAAGGGAACCGTATCAAAGGGCTGGCAACATTGGAACTGGGGAGTTTACTACTCTTTTAATACACATAAATAAATAGAAGTCCTGTTGATATATTATTTTTTCTTGTCGAGTGGGTTTTTGAGATGACCAACCCCAGATACAGAGATTTAAACCGCATAATAACACAACTAATCGGTCTCTGAAATTGTGTTAAAAGTCGTGAAACATTTCATATGTGATGTGACTCATACGGACAGGGAACGCAGAGGTGGCTCCACCATTCTTAAATTATATCTTAAATATGTGTAAGAATCTAAGAATAATACGAACTGCCTGCTACCTACAACCGCTAAGACACATGAAAGAATGTACCATAATGAAGAGCATAGAATATACCCGTGTCAGAGTTTTAAACCGCCTAATAGCACAGCTAATAGGCCTCTCACATGTTTTTGTGTAACCAATTATGTAACGACCCTTAAAAGACAGTGATCGGGACCGACGGCCTAACGTGCCTTCCGAAGCACGACATCCTTTTTCCTGTCCTAACCAAACTGAGGAAAATCTAACAAAGTGATAAATTAACAAATTTCAACTTGGTTTTATTTGTGTGGATGTGGAATCGAACTCAGGACCTCCGGAGCATACCATGGCTCAGTAAATGTAATAATGCTAGCTACTCACCGACAGATGGCGCTGTTAGTACTTAAAACGCGGTAACGTTGTGTTTTCCTCCACTGATAAGGCCGATATACTTTTCAAGATCGCCCGAATAATGATATCGCATTATTAAGATTACTTTATACCAAACATTTTTGAAGAAGTATTCCCTTTTGGAGTACTTTTCTATTTCACAGAAAGATTCAAAGGACAATATACATAGGAAACACAGACACAACAGGCACTGCTTATCTCTAAAAAGAAATTTCTTACAGCAGACCTACAGAAGTGAAATGGCAATAAACGATACGCGGATAAGACGTGCACACTGCACAATATACCTTCTTACTTATCAAAACATAAAATGGAACACTATTAATGTGATTCTATTAAAGTGTACGTT
Source organism: Scrobipalpa atriplicella (assembly GCA_029255725.1). NCBI lineage: Eukaryota > Metazoa > Arthropoda > Insecta > Lepidoptera > Gelechiidae > Scrobipalpa > Scrobipalpa atriplicella. The sequence goes on from JARACY010001884.1 coordinate 28,486, forward strand.
ATTATTATTACTACTCTGTGATTAAAGTGACACTATGGCCTCGATTCGTAAATAGCTTCAACCATCTAGACCTAGAGGATATAAAATCACACTTCCTAAAATCGGGATTAACTTTGGGATGCATTATTTTATTATTCTGCACTTTAAATTAAATGGAAGCAGTATAAATAATAATGGCTTGCACTATACAATAATAAAACAACTTTAACTAAATATTTTCACTACAAACATAATGTTTTGCACTATAAAATAATATCATAACTATAATTTAATATTTTCACTTTAACATAATGTTTTGCACTACAAAGTAATCTTTTCCACTTTAAGAATTAATAAATTCACTTTAAATGTGAAAGTGAAAGTTGCGTTTTTTTTTTTAGTTGGTGGCACTAGTTCGCAGCGTCCAAGACCATCCAGATCTTCCGATCCTTTCTTCCGATTTTTACAAAATGTTACCATTTGTGGCAGTTTCTGCTGAGTGTGAGATTTTACCTCTAACTTTTGTCTGTGATAGATCACGTTGACAATTTTTAAAAGTGTTTAGATTTCAAAGAAACCAAGGAAATTCGCGTTACTTTAATTGAATATGCGATGAATTCATTTTTACTGCATATGTTAGCCCAGCTTGCAGTTTACTTTTTGCAGATTCGAAATTTATGAAATGGTCACACCATAAAATCGGAAAAATTTTCGGACTGATGAATTTCCATTATGTTAGGTAACCAAACAGAGGTGGCGCAATGGGAATTTTTAATGAGTTAGATATTAAGGTTAATATATAAGTATAACCATTTAAACGATTAAAGTACTCCTAAGATGGAATACTTTGCCAAAAATCACGCAATTCACTCAAAGTAGGTACGACGACCTGAGGCCAACAAGAAAAGGTTTCGCTCTTAGCGATGACAGAGAACACGACGTTACCGCGTTCTAAATACTAACAGCGCCACCTGTCGGTGAGTAGCTATAGCTAGCATTCATCGTTAGGCAATAAATTAAATGAGACGTTGGTATCAAATCAACTACCTATTTATACAGGGTATAACAGAAAGGGCACATGCACAGTGAACGATTTGAAACTGAACAACTTTCCCCAAGGAACAGGTGGAAATATGAAAAAAATAATTTATGTTTTCAGCTGATGCATTTTGTATTATGAGAGGTATTTTTTTCGCTTTTCGAGGTGCGCGGCAAAAGTTGTTCAGTTTCATGGGCAGATACACACCCTTCAGGAGGCATAAATACTCTTTCTGTTACATTTTGTATATCAATGGTATCAAATTACATTCTAGCATGACCTTGACCTATGTACCTAACCTACCTATGTATTTCTATTGCTCCCAGTCTAACAGTGCCTCCGTGGTCTAGTGGAGTGACTCCGGACTCCGGATAGTGGAGTGATCCGGAGGTCCTGGGTTCGGGTTAAATATCACTGTGAGATTTTCCTCACTTTGGTTGGGACATTGCAGGCTTTCACTTGATTGTCCAAAAAGAAAAAGGATTCCGTGCTTCAGAAGGCATGTTAAGCCGTCGGTCCCGGTCGCTGTCTTTGATAGTGGTCGTTACAGAAACCATGTCAGAGACCTATTAGCTGTGCTATCTTAAAAACTTTGACACCAGGGTTCATCGGGTCGATCGACGACAAAATAAGAAGAAGTCTAGCATGGAAGAAAGATTTAACTAAAGAAATACAGAGCATACTCACACATTTGATCAAAATAAACTGTCGAAGGCATTTCCGTATCCGGCCGGCGGTCGTACGCTACAGTATCGAGTGGGCTCGATCAGCGGCTAAACGAGTCACAAATACGACGATATTTCGCCAACGTAGGGCTGCCTGTAAACTATGACTACATCTCTCGATCACCAGTGATGAGCAAGACAGAGGCAATGGTAGCAATTCGGGTTGCAAAATACGCGACTTCACTAATATTAGTCCATACCTTTCACTTTCTACAACACAGAACGGGATGGCAATAATTGTAGTTGAGATTTTTTGTCGGGATGGTTACGAATCGGGCGCAATGATGGGGCGAGCTCAATTATGAGATTTAAAAAGGTTTTTTTTTTTGAAACCTATCGCGTATAATATCAAATGATTGGGCGTTTTGAACTGATTCTATAAGTATATCACGCAGTTACATTACAGCTCGCTGTTTAGTAAAAAAAAAAAATTATAATCATTCATTTTCGCAACACACAGAATGGGGTTAAAAACTGAGAACTAAATGGCGCCACTGTTGAGTTGAGTGTTCCTTTTTTCTGTGATTGGTCAGTAATCTGTCAATATCAATATCAATGTCAGTTTTGTGTCTTCTCATTGGTCTCTTTTGGAACACTCAACAGTGGCGCCATCTGCAATTAGCTTTGCGTTTTTATCCCCATTGGCTGAATGTTTCAAATGACTTGATCAAACTTAATTAATCAATCGTTCATTTACATAATCTCAATAGTGAACAAGCATAACGCTTTGATAGAAGCAAATGAACCGAAATGAACAAGTAGAAAGAAAACGAAATGTAGTGGAATATATACAGTGGCAACTGTAGCAAGTGACAACCCTAGCCTTCTATTTGTCGTGTCAAATGGAACGGTTTAAATCGGACTAAAATCCAGAGCCTGCTTCGGCAAAATTGTTTATACAGTTGGTGAAACGTATCGCCTGAAGGATTACAGTAGAAACGTTTGTGTCTCAACTGCACTTTGTTAGTTTGCAAAGAAAGCAGTGTTGTAAATGAAGTGAAGTGTACGTATTTACTCAGTTTGATTTTCTTTTATGGATTTAAGTGAGATTGCAGTATGCATGAAGAATACATACATACATAAATCACGCCTTTATCTGTAATGGGGTTGGCAGAGCGTCAACGACCCAAACAAAGGTCGTTCCGCCACGTTTGACAAGTTTTGAGGGTTGTTTAAGATAGATCCGTAGGTATATTGCTGTAGTGACAGGTTGTCAGCCCATCACACTTAAATTACAATATACTGAAACCCTCGAATCCCTTGGCTGGTTTTTACAGCATGCCCGGGAGGAGATACAGCTGGCACGTTCTATGTTTTTCTATCGCTCCCAGTCCAGCATGGAAGTATGTAAGCATGAAAAATGGTTGTGGAAAACCCGTATTTCTTTGACTTGACGTTGATGCTATGAAGTTTGCCTTTCTACTGCTAATAAAAAGTTATACTCGTATGATCCACACAAAAAAGTACTCAAAAAATTCAAAAACCCTTTTCTCAGATCCCAATTCGCCCCAATTCCCAACACGCCCCAAATTCCAGCAATTTCGTCACTTTGATAGTTCTAGTGATATTTTATTAGTGGCATTAGTTCCGGACTGGAACTATTTGTCTGGAAATTCCGGAATATTTGCCGGTTATGCCGGAATCCCGGGTCAGGTGCAGATTGGGGAGCGGATTGTGATTAATTTGCTGGACGCGTTTTCAGCTGTGACTACATAGTGATAAGGTATTTTGGGTAAAGCTTTACTTCTCTTTGAGTAACATAACACAGGCTACATTTTACCGCGGGAAAATATCTGATCCCCACGACAAGACTTATTAACCGCGGGTGAAATGCGACGGAAAAAGCTAGTTTTTAGGGATCCGTACCTCAAAATAAAAAAAGAAACCCTTATAAAAGGATCACTCGGTTGTCCGTCCGTCTGTCTGTCACAACCCTTTTTCTCAGAAATGTGTGAATGTATCAAGTTGAAATTTATACTGAATACTCAGGTCTACGGACGGACCCTTGAATCTGTGAAAGAATCATACTTGGAAATCCTCGCAATCAAAAGATATGAACGTTTGTTTGATAATTTGCAAGGGAATCGAAAATTAAAAGTATATTTTTTTTGTGATCTAATCAAAAAAATATAGTTTTTGGATTGTTTCCTTTGATTGTGCTAAGATACATTGCTTCTTACCAAATTTCAAGATCCTAGGTCACCGGGAAGTACCCTATAGGTTTTGCCCTTCTCAAGATTCAAAAACCTATAAAGTACTTCCCATTGATCTACAATCATGAAATTTACAAAGAAGCTGTTTCTAATAGCACAATCTAAGGGAAAAATCCGAAAACTGTAAATATGTTCAAACATCACGAAAAAAAAAAAGGTTTTTTGTCATTACAAACTTCTTCCTATATCTAGTATGGGGACAACAGCAAAGTTAAGTTTGTCCTTTAGTCCAGTTTATTATTTTTGTGTGAAAAAAGTCGGCGAATATATAACTCTCCCTCGAGCACCCAGATTATTCGCTTTGAATACCCGCAAGTTGGTACGGAAGCCTCGGTGAGCGAATCCGACTCGCGCTTAATAGGTTTTATTATATTACGTTTACGAGTACACTGGTGACGATAAAAAATATAGAATAGAGAAAAAGCCGAACCGTTCTGAGCAAAATTCAGTTTTCTTTTTAAAGTTGGTGCTAAACCTCTATAATTTTGCTGTCTCGCCTCGTGGTAGACGTGAACCTGGCAAGACGTACGGTAAATCACGTCTGCCACGAGTCTGGCTCGGAGCCACACTACATAAATAACTTGAGGGTTTTTTACGGGGTATTTTTAACCGGTTAACTTAGGTCCCGTTTTTATAATCAGCTCTCAAGAGTGCCAGCGAGTTTAAGTTCGTATCAGAAATGTCATTTCAGTACAAAACGGCTTGTCAAACCCATACTTAATATAGCTCTCAATCTTGAGATCGCTTCATAAATACGGGCCTTAGGCTACGTAGATGTATAACTTGGAACTTCTTCTCCTGTCGTGGTTTTGCCTAGTTTGTACATTCCCTAAAGGGCCCTATCTATGTTACATTGTGTAGGTAATGATAACGAACACATCTACCAACTATAGTGACACTGACAGACGGCTTAGCGTGCCCTCGGAAACACGGCACCACCCTTCTTGAAACACAAACATCCTAAATGTCCAAGGTTAGGTAGCCGAACTTGGGAAAACCTCAAAAAGTGATCAGTTGATAATAGACCTTGTGTTCCCCCTTGAGAATCGAAAATGCGACCTCTGTGTCGAGATTTTAAGAATCAGATCACCAGAGGCAGTTAACTTTGAACTTAAGTACCGGTTTAACCGTTTTCCTTTCACCGTTTTCAAGCCCTCCTTGTGGGTAGTGTGGGTACATAAATAACCGACCTCTGTCTACCAATTTTGCGGGAATATTAAAAGTTAACGCGACATGTCATCTCAGATTTATTGAAAGTTGGGTAAGATCTGTGGTAAAATATGGGTGATATGGGTAAAGAAAGCTTATATTATCTGCACTATTATTATAGAACGTGTAACAGAAAGGGTATATGCATCGAGAAAGGTGAGAACCTACCCATAAAACTGAACAACTTTCCCTAAGGAACATAGGTCGAAAAACGAAAAAAAAAAAAAACCTTCCATACAAAATGCATTAGCTGATCGCGCAGATTTTTTTTTTCGCATTTCGACCTATGTTCCTTAGGGAAAGTTGTTCAGTTTCATGGGTAGATTCACACATTTCACGATGCATATACCCTTTATGTTACACGTTGTAGAGTGGGCAAATGCTGCGGCCAGTGCCAAAAACAGACGTACCTACATAAAATCACGCATAAATCCCTTCTGGGGTAGGTAGAGCATGTAGTACTGTTGGTAAAATGTAAAATGAGGGGAATTATCTTTAGATATCGCTTGCATTTCAATACACTTAAATCTTTAAGATTTCCGAGAAGTGGCTGGTATATTCTATATTTTATTATTGATATCACTCCCAGTTACCGTACGGAAGTATTGTCATAGCAACGATTACTTCGCCGTGTACGTTGAGTGGGAGACTCTTCAAATATATAAATATATCTTATATTAATTCTGCAGAGTGATAAGATGATTATTTTGTTTATCACTTCAAATACAATAAACCGAAACCCTCAAGTACAGTGCTTATGATCAGGAAGTGCTCAGGCTAGAAAATATTACCATGGACTAATAAAATATACTACGTACAAGTGTTATTTATAAATTATACCGAGTGTTACGGACAGCGACACCGCAAACAACAATATTATGCTGAGTGAAGACGTTTTTTAGTCACAAAAATATTCTGTTCTTACTTAATTTTAAACTTTCGCGGTTATTTTCACTATAACTATTAGACATTTTAAATCCACCCGCAATGTTCTCCAGTCTATCCGTGATCAGGATGCTTGTAACAGCATCGAAATATCGGGAACTCAAAAATCAAATAAATCGTGGTAAGAACCCGTTAAAATGTCTAATAGTTATACTGTTCTTACTTGTTTTTATCATGTACCAAATTGTAATCTGTATTGTTTTGTGTCTAAAATAAATGTATTTACATATCTCATGCTCAGTAAGTGGTTCATACAACCCTAAAACCCGGGATGTAAGTGGTACTTTGCATCATAGGTTTTGAAACCTATGCTGCAAAGTAATTTGAATAAGGAACTGTCAAATTGCAAGAAAAAAAAAGTTGATAGCCTTATTTCAAACACACGGAATCGGATGATTAATCGAATCGGAATCGATTTTAAAACAAATTCTATTCGAATTTATTTAAATATCGAACTGGCCAGTACTAAATATGACGCATAGAGTCACGGAATAAGGCCATAAAAATGTAAACATAGGATTATGAAAATTATGAAATTTTTACTCTGTGGTTTTTATAACATATTTATAACCTCAAAACTTGAGTTTGTCGATTTATTACTTAGCATTTTATTATAAAACATTAACAAATTAAACAGTCAGTATACTTAACAAAATGTCTACTTGCAAATTAGATAATTTTTCTTACGCGAATGCATATATTTGTGATGGTTAAATTCGCTCATAGTGAGTTGGTATTGCCTACTGTTTCGTCGTAATTTCATGTTTTAATTTTCTTATATTTTCCCATAATTTTAACTTATCTTTCATTCGATATGTAAAGCATAGTGCTTACCTCATGGTGTAAGTCATCAAATGCATACTCGTACCATTAGCGCCCTCGCTGCGCTCGGGCGCCAAAAACCTCGTATGCATTTGATGACTTACATCCTTTGGTTAGCAATATACTATTTCTTTCTTTCTTTCTTTCAAACCGATAGTGATAGGGGGTAGCTCAGTCAACGTAACTGAACATCTTTCACCACTTTCACCACTTTAAACAAAAATTCATGAAATGATTTCTTTTCCCTTACAAAACAACGACCTAAATCAGACGATTTATATGAGAAAGCCAAAAATTGTTTTTGTTCCCTAAAAGAACTTCCTGGTTGTTCAGTTTCGTTGACTGAGCGAGCAACCGCCATCTTCTTTTTAGCGAGTGGATTTTCGAGTCGAACAATGACCCGATAAACCCTGGTGACAGAGTTTTCAAACCGCCTAGTAGCACAGCTATAGGCCGCTGTCATGGTTTTGCGTAACGACCACTATCAAAGACAGCGACCGGGACCGACGGCTTAACGTGCCCTCCGAAGCACGGAATCCTTTTTCTTTTCGGACAATCAGGTGATTCAGGCCTGCAATGTCCTAACCAAACTGGGAAAAACCTCTTAAAGTCCCCCATTAGTTTGTGGTACGCTATCCCTTGCACCCGATATCTGTGGCACAGTTTTATGTTGTCTGTTTACTCAGCCTAAAATTTCAATTCTATCCTTAGTGAAAAAGCATGGATTACCGGAAGGTAAGGGAAGGATCAACATGGATCTTTCAGGGTTTTGCATAAGGTGAGTGGATGGGACGAAATGGGAGAATTATAAGAGAGATCTACTTGGGATCCCAGGATAAAGTTGTCATCTGAAAGACAATGAGGAATCTGTTGGATAAAATGATCTGATTAGTGGCTAATCGGTATTGACCTGTATCTAAGGTACCAGTTTCTTATTTATTTTTTTGATAGATCATCTAATTTGAAGAATATTCTCATCATTTTTACTGGCAAAAACACTATATTCCGAGCCGAAAAGTAGCATGAATAGAATTTGCTTTACACAAAAAAAGTTTTGCTACTTTTCGGCTCAGAACTAGTGTTTTTGCCATGCTTTAAAAATTCATAATTAATTAATTACTGTACAATTTATTTTTATAATGATGAGAATATTCTTCAAATTAGATGATCTATCAGAAAAAAATAATAAACTGGTACCTTAGATACAGGTTATCATATCGAATTGAGTTTACTCGTGGTAGGTAATGAGTTGTAATTTCCGTGGTAATTTCCTAAAATGAAAATACATGCTAACATAGGATTTACCAGCTGCTTGTCTCTTCCTGGGCATACTGCAGACGTTTTAGTGTAATGTAAGAGGGCTCTTCCATGCTGGACTGGGAGCGATAGAAAAACATAGAATGTGCCAGCTGCATCTCCTCCCGGGCATGCTGTAAAAACCAGCTAAGGGATTCGAGGGTTTCAATATATTGTAATTTAGGCGATGGGCTGACAACCTGTCACTACAGCAATATACAGATCTATCTTAACCAACCCTCAAAACTCGTCAGACGTGGCGAAACGACCTTTGTGTAGGTTGTTTACGCTCTGCCTACCCCATTAGGGATAAAGGCGTGATTATATGTATGTATGTATGTAAGAGGGCAACCAGACTTTCAGAGTAGTGCAATATTATTTAGACGATGGTTATGGTTATAATGATGATGGGTATGATAGATCAGAATATCTCGATAGTAATCATAGCAGTACACAGTAAAGTAAACTCAAAATCCCCATAAGGAATAAAGGCGTGACTGTATGTATAAGCACATAAAAATATCAAGTTAAGTTTTATACGGGGTGTAAGGGACAGCTTCCCGCAAACTGATGTCGGTCCGACAATTTGTATGGGAAAGCTATTTTTTTTCTTTTTCTGAAAGAATTATCTGGTCAAAGCTTTACTGTTTCGTTGACTTAGCTGTCCCTTACCCCCGGTATGATGTAAGAAAAAGTTAGAAAACTCCGCACTTAATCTATCTCCCGACAAAGTAGTTTAATCTTCGCCAAGTAGCAGACAGAAGGAGTTTGTCCACTTTCTGCTCGTTCATTAAAGCCTGGCTTTACTAGTGCGGACCCTATCGACTATCGATATCGAAACAATATCGATAAAGTGCCTAAAGAGCATCCTATTTTTATTTTTTGTTATATAGGTACATACGGGGTGGGCAAAGAATCCACGTTCTCACAATTTTTAAGATCATTTTAGGAAGAACAAAGTTCCTGAATTGTAGTACACCAAAACTGTCCTCTCCCTTCAATGATTTTCATAGTATGTCAAAAAAGCAGCTGGTACATTCTATGCTTTTATCGCTACCAGAAGAAGAAACCATGCAGTGACAAAGTAGTTAAATCTTTGCCAACTCTCTTTCTCTGCTAGACTTTAGTCTGCTAAACGAGTTTTTCCACTTTCTGCTCGTTCCACAAGGCTTTGCCAGTGTTGTGACTATCGATAACCGATATCGATAGTCGAAAAATTACAACATCGACATAAATGACATTCCCAGATTTTTGTAGGTGAACTTAACTTCCATCTTAAACTTTTTATAGGGTCAGGTGTTGTTGGTTTGGATTCTTTAAAGGACAAGGTCTGTTCGTTCAACTTATATTGGAGGAATTTATAACTACAAGCGTAAGAAAACTGATCTGGCATACTGTAGTAGGTAACCAGTAAAGGTAATTCAAGGGTTGCACAACCCCTCTACACCAATACATTATACATAATCCTCTCTGTCTCACAAATTATGTTTCCTGCGGTTGTATAGGTACAAAATAAACATAGAAATAGTAGATATACCTACATTTAAAAAGTTCTATAAAACAGGTGCTAAACTCTAGGGGCCAGGGTTCAATCTTGAATGTCGATAATGAAAATAATGTAACGATCAATGGTACCAATTCGTAGTTGGACTATACCTGTCATTTTCTTTCATGAGAGAACAGAAAGGGACGGTAATAATTTTAGTCATTCCACAAATCGAGAGCACTGTAGGAGACGATTTAACGTGTCTTCTGAAGCACAGAAAATTTTACTTTTCAAATTATCAGATGATTTAGCTTCTCCAAAACCTAACCAACAACTAGGAACAATATCGAAAAATGATGAACAATTTTGTGTAGGTACCCCCTTTAGAATCGAACCTATGACCTCAACCTCAAGACCCCAAGACTCTCACCACTAGACCACAGACTTATTTAGATGAAAGCCACAATTTACACTAAGATTATGGACACTAACTATAACTCCGCAACCCAATTCCTAACTCAGTTCAAACACTATCTTAAGTTCACTGCAAAGAGCTAGATTAGAGTAGAACACGCAATCTCTTTAAACCGTATGAACGCAAACGAGAAAAATTTTATCTTACTTGTTTACTGTTGTAAAATTAGTTTTATTCCGCGATTCTTTTTCTTCTTTTATCTCGTCGACGGCATTCCACGCTAGACTGGGATGTTAAAAAATGTTCCAGCTGCTTTTTATGAGTGTTTCAGTGTTTTTGCTATCGTAATTTAGCTGATAGTAGTCTGGCAGCATGGCCATGCAGCTACACATATTATCATCTGTAAATACCATCAATATTTTGTCAGACGTGACGAAAATAATATGTTCAAGGCTGCTATGCTCTGCTTGCCCCATAGGGCCTGACTAAATTTATCTGGTAAGTATGTAAAAGGATGACCTATGTCGTAAGCAGACTTTAGCCGGACTCAAAACTCCGATAATAATCGAAGTTTTGTACTTAGATCGACTTGCGTGATCTACAACAATCTAGGTCTGTGGTTTAACTACTGCTCGAGTTTATAGAATTTGCTTTGCCGGAAGACCCCTCAATCTCATTAAGTTAATGTGAATTTATCTTATCACTTGTGATAAAATACTTCTTCTAGTGTAGGAATTTATTGAATGGAACATAATGCAAATAACATTTTAAAATAAAAATAGTATTGACTGATTAGTCTGGTAGGTGGTAGGTACCTTACCTACTTGTAAGTATTTTTATTTCGTGAACTATAGGTACACAAAAACATACTCTGCTATGCTAACTATTTTATTTAGTTTACCTATTACTAAATACTTTTCTTACAAAAGTAAACAAACGACGCAAGAGCATGACTACTTATTTAAATGTCAAACAATAGTAGATTTTATTACGTGGGAGTAAAATAATATTTTTAAGGCGAGGGCGCTTTTTTTGAATCCAGAGCGAAGTGAGGGATTCTAGAGTAGAATCCCGAGCGTAGCGAGGGATTCTAAAGTAGAATCCTGAACGTAGCGAGGGATTCAAAGTACGTCGCCCGAGCCAAAAATATTTTTGCTCCCGAGTGATACACTCTACTTTTCATCCCCATCTATGAGAAAAAAAGGCGCCTAACTAACACTTGCAGCTGTAAATATTATAGAAAAAGAATGTTATAGGTACTTTCACTGCTAGAAGAATTATTTAATAATTCGTAAAAAGAGTCGAAAACACGGGCTCCTATAAAACCTTGCCGCCTACGTGCCGTAGTTCATGCATTTTCAATTTGTTTCTTTTTTTATTAATCAGCCGTCGCGCAGTCTAACCAGCCAGTGTTTATTCATACCTACCATAATTTTTATTCGACATCTAACTATTTTGTTTTCGTTCCGCGTCATGCCAAATCAAGAAAAAAAATAAAGATGTTCCAAATTCAAAAAGTGCGATTAAAAGTTCTTTTAATCGCACTTATTTTCATAAAGAGGATTAAAATCTCATTTTTACCCGGCTGGGGCAGTCTCTAGCAAAGAGTAGAGTAAAAGTACCTATGTCGCTTAGAAGCATCAACTTTAGGCGCACTTATATGCGATTAAAGTCGTAGTTTTTGAATAGATGGGATGAAAAAAGATTTTATGGCATTGGTAATAATGTTTTATATTTTATAGAACAAAATCGGCAGTCCACGCCCCCTTCCCCTCTCCGCGCAAACCGCGCTCCCCGCGTCGCGTCATCACGTCTCGCCGCGAGCGAGCGCGACTGTGCGCCGCGAACGAAACAAAACGCACGTCGTTCTCTACTCAAAGGACTGAGTTTCCAGAGCCGTAAAACAAGATCACAGAAAAAAAAAACTCAGTTCACTTTTGGCACTTGAGTGGAACGCCGTTCTTATTTCATTTATTCATTTAAAAACGTTATAAAGTACAGATTTTTCGATTGAAACTGTTTTTAAAGGTAAGTAAACATTTTGGAGTGTTTGTTTTAGCCAATTGAGTGTGTAAATTTCAATTCTTTGCCTTTGGTTTGATACTTTGGAGGTTAGCTATCTCTTGGATTATTAGATAGGTATTGTTATTGTTTTGATTTTGTTTGGTGAGCCATTGGGAGCAATTCGTGGTCGCAAAATCACGACTTGTGCCCTCCACGGATCGATAGCATTGTCAGCTCGAGTCGGCTCGATTGTTGAGCCGTTGTCGGCTCGATTGTTGGAGCCGGTCGCTTTAATTTGAGCCTTCGTCGTCTCGATTTGAGCCCTCGTCGGCTCGATTTGAGCCGTTCGAATTTCAGACGTCGTCGTTGACTCGATCTGGTGTGACGTCGTCTCGATTTAATGCGACGTCGTCTCGATTTGATACGACGTCGTCTTGATTTGACGGTCGTGTCGATCTGGTGCGACGTCTCTTGATATAATGCGACGTCGTCTCGATTTGATACGAAGTCGTTTTAATTTAATGCGACGTCGTCTCGACTTATTGCGATGTCGTCTCTGGTACGTCGTAGTCTCGATTGTTGGAACCGTCATAGCTCGATTAGTGTAGCCGTCGCATCGATTTGTATAGCCGTCGTGTCAATTTTTAAGTGATGTCGTATCAATTTTCAAGAGACGTCGTATAAATTTTTAGGAGACGTCGTATCAATTTTTAAAAGACGTATCAATTTTTAAGAGAAGTCGTATGAATTTTGAAGAGACGTCGTATAAATTTTCAAAAGATGTAAAAAAATTTAGGATACGTACTGCGTCGTATCAACGTAGGATTTGTAGACTTATTTTGTTTTTCATTGCATAAACACGACAAATTGCTATTGCATTAATTTGTAATCAAGCCGACTGCTTCAATAATTATGGTTAATTTTCCGGCGCGTCTCGAATTTTGATCTTTGCGGCTCAAATTTTGGAAAGCGTTGCTCGAATTTTGGAGGCGTGGCTCGAATTTCAAGAGGCGCGACTCAAATTTAGAGAGACCCGGCTCGTGTTTTGAGCGGCGTAATTCAAATTTGGAAGTCTCAGCAATTTTTAGTATTTTAGGCATTGCTACTAAGATACTGGCATGGCTTTATTTAATCTTAATAGTGCTGTTGTATTTTCATGAAACTTTTTACAAATTATACTATTCCTTTGCTACAGATGGCATGGAAGAAAGAAGTTAAAATTACTTTGGGAGAGCTACTAGAGGAGAAGAGTACCAGTGAAATTTTAGTCAGATTAAAGAAACTAGCACAAGATACCCTCCCTAAAGGTTGGAAGAATGAAGAAGTCAGTCAGGTTGCGAAAGACGACAATTTTATTGAACAAGTTGATGAAACAGCGCTTACCAAGCTTACGTATGCTCTTCCAACAGTCGGATTGGTCAAAGCTTTTGACCCTGAAGCAGACCATTTATCAGAACGAGGATTTCTCCAAATGAAAAAGAAACTCTTGGAGTGGTCTTTCACAAGAAGTTTGATCATAGGGCCTCCAGCAATCGCCAACCAAATCAGAGGGTCAGCATTAAGAACTGAGATGTTTAAAATGTTCGTGATACCAATAAAGCCTTTATTGCTTACCAGAGAAGAAGCTGATAAAGTCTTAGATGAAGATGCTTACAGAAAGGACACTCCATCAGGGTCTAAGGGAAGCAAGATTGTTCCTATAAAATATGTTAAAGAGACAGCTGGAAGGGCCCTATCTGGTACTTCTGCCAGGACTGGAAGTTCGAGGACAAACCGAAGTTCAGAGTCTCTAAGGCAGTCAGAATCAGAAGATGAAAGGTTAGATCGCCTTGCAAAGCGGCTTGAGGAAATGAATGCAATTCTTTTAGCAAAGCTCACAACGCTGAAAAGAATACATGCTAATCCGACCAGATGCAATACTAATGGTACTAAGCCAAGGACCGGAAATTCACTTAATAAAGTTAGGAAACATTGATTTTAAATAAACTACTTGTCAGTTAACTTAGGCTCGTATTTATAAAGCGATCTCAGGATTGAGAGCAATATTAAGTATAGATTTGACATGTCGTTTTGTACTGAAATGACATTTCTGATACGAACTCAAACTCGTTGTCATTCTTGAGAGCTGATTATAAATATGGGCCTTACTTTTAAAAAGATTTCAATTTCGCATTACATTACATTAGTTAGAGCTAAAAAGACTATCTTACTTTACTCAGCTTATACCTATTATGTTTTTTTTATTTGTTTCACGTTGGGAGGTTAGTGTAGTGTAGTTGGTGTGTTTCAGATTATGTGTGATTTGATTATTGGTTTACCTTATGTCTAGGTTTGTAGCTTCTAAGTTTAAAATAAACCTTTATGAAAAATACTGTAATATTTTTATTATTTATGTAATTTTATTACCCATTCTCAAATTTCGAGATAATAAAGAATCTATCTTTATTTGTAGTTACAGTACTTACAGGTATAAAAAAATGTTAGATGTTATGTAAGTATGTTATACTAGCTTTCCGCCCCGCGGTTTCACCCGCAGCTAAGAGTTTTCCCGTGGGATTGAGTTCCCGCGCTGCTCTTACCTTTAAAATTGACAGAATTTCAATACAAACTTCCATCCCCTATTTAACCCCCTTAGGGGTGGAAAATACAAAAACGCTGAAACACGTATTCATTATTTTTTAATCTTTAGCCCAAAAACAAAATTGGAAGATCCTGCCATCAAAATTGACGGAATTTCCATACAAACTTCCATCCCCTATTTGACCCTCTTAGGGGTGAAAAATACAAAAATGCTGAAACACGTATAAATTATTTTTTAATCATTAGCCTAAATACAAAATTTGAAGAGCCTACCTTCAAAATTGACGGACTTTCATACAAACTTCAACCTCCCTTTTTACCCGTTTAGGGAGGGAAAATCCGGAAATCCTTTCTTAGTGGGAGGTTACGTTATAAGAGGAACTTGCTCTCTAAGTTTAACGATTCTAGCTTTAGTAGTTTAGGCTCTGCGTTGATGAATCAGTCAGTCAGTCAGTAAGGACAAACGATTTTATAAGTTTAGATAATAGTCCTTCCACCGATTTTCGGTGATGGCGGCCAATCTCCCAAAGATAGGCCAACTGCGCAGGACTAGTTTTTAGTGCCCAAGTGTTTGCGCAATACACAAGTGCACTCTCTATTCCTTCATTCTCTTACTCTGATGGGACAGATTGACTGACACGACCAGAGAGAAATCAGGCGCAGGACCGACTATTTACATACCATCCGACAGCATGGATCATCTTACTTTTTGGACAATCAGGTGATCAGCCTGCAATGTCCTAACCAAACTAGAAACAACAATACAAAGTCATTGTCGCCCACCTTGACTCTAGGTCGGGAGCGTATGAGCAAGGTCGACGATGGAGCGAGCTCATCTAGAAGATGCCTGTTCACTCTGTCTTTGAAGTGTTGGAGGTCGTATGCAACTATAGTAATACACAACTGGATATTTCTAAAAAGACCCTCAAAACTTGTCAGACGTGGTGACATGCATTTATGAGATCGTTGATAATGTCGTTAACGTTCTGCCCACTCCTTACACGATAGAAGCATGGCTCTATGTTACGTACCTATGTATGAAAGACCAAGTTTGCCGGATGTTCGAGACAGGTCGATTCAAACTTAACACCTATTTATGAGGTCGTTGATATTCTGCCCACTCCGTAACCGACAGAAGCGTGACTCTACGCTACGTATGTGTGAAAGACCCAAGCCCGATCGATATCGCTATCTCGCCAACTTTGCCGGATGTTTGAGACAGCTCGATTCAAACTTCGCAAGATTTCACCAACAACCAACTTTAGGGGCAAAGGAAATGCTCTCAGGGGAAAATCTGTACGTTAGTTTGTATTTCAGTTTGGAAGCAGCTATTTTTTTTTTTCATGTTAAAATGAGAGTCAAACAAAAATATTGAATATATTAAAGGACAGGGTGCGAAGGTTCAGTGTGAAGGTTCATTTTAATTTGGGAGTTTTCTCGGACTTTACCTTAGACTATACAGCGGGCTTCTTGCAAACTGGTAGGGGTTGCTTTGCTCAGTCAACGAAACTTAGGCCCGTATTTATAATCAGCTCTCAGAAATGTCATTTCAGTAGAAAACGATCTGTCAAATCCATACTAAATATTGCTCTCAATCTTGAGATCGCTTTTTAAATACGAGCCTTTAATCTATCTTATCTTAACTTAACTTGTCTTACTTAGCCTATTATGATCCCACTGCTGGGCAAAGTAATTCTTTCAGTAAATGAAAATAGTTTTGGTTTTTTTAATCGAGGTGAGGTGATTTGTATGGGGAAATGTAAAGAATTCATTGCCTGAAAAAAATTCCTAGTGAATGTTGTCCAGTTTCGTTGACTGAACAACCCCTATCAGTTTGCGCGAAGCTCTCCCTAACATCCTGTATTTATTGGAAAGATCTCCCAAAGGTCTTTTCTTATAAAACTAATTGCATTTGGAACTTTTGACTTAAAGATAGATCGCCAAGATAACAGTATTTTCTTTCCTAAACGCCATTGTTAGATCGTCCTACGTTTATGGGGCAATAGAAATTTACCGTCCGACCTTCCAGATAAGTTTTCCCGCGGGATCATTTCGAACCCGCATAAAACTGGTGTAGTGGATAGGGCCGCGGCCTTCTGTGCAGGAGGTCGTGGTTCGAATCCCACCACGTACCAATGTGTTTTTCGGTTTTCGAATTTCATATGTACGTTTATTCGGCGCTTTTACGGTTGCGGCTTCCAGCGTAACAAAAGGGTTCCAGATTCCTCTTTTTGAGCCCTGTCAGCATTACAGGCCATCAACGCAAGTGGAAATCGCAGCTTCAGGGCCCTCTTAGGCCCGTATTGATAATCAGCTCTCAAGAGTGACAGCGAGTTTGAGTTCGTTTCAGAAATGTCAGTTCAGTACAAAACGACCTGTCAAATCCATACTTAATATTTCTCTCAATCTTGAGATCGCTTTATTAATACGAGCCTGAGAGTACTATTGTTTCACACCCCTTGACTGCCGACACCGACACATAATCTTGCTACATTCGAGAACGATTGCGTAGATTAATTATTTCTTCCCCTTCTAATTCTAAGCCATATTACTCTATTATCAACTTGAACAAACATGGATAGAATCGAACACGGATTCTATACGGTACAGTCAGCACAAGGAGATATCTGGGCGGGGTCGCTCGAAACGAATGAGATTATTTCAAGAAATTATTTATGGATTTTCATGAAATTCCGTATATTTGCACAATTTATTTTTGCATAATTTATATACGAAATTTCATGAAAATCCATAAATGTATTTCCTGAATAATCTCATCCGTTTCGAACGGCCCTGCCCAGCAATCGTCTTTGCTGACATTACCATTAACCTATTGTATTCTTCTTTTGTGTGGGTTCGATTCAATTTATGATAAACCCTAGTTTCAGAGATTTTTTAAACAGCTTCATAGCACAGCTAATACCTAAGTGCTTGACATGGTTTTGCGTAACGACCACTATCGAAGACTGGGATCGGCGGCGGCGTAATATGCCCTTAGAAGCACAGAATCCTTTTACTTCAAGACAATCAGGTGATTCAGTCTTCACTTTCCTAACCAAACTGGGTACTTTAACCACTCTATTTGTCTGCTAATAACCCGCAAAGCCCTTGGATCTGGCTGGTGGGATGGGCAGACAACCAAGAGGAACCTATTCACGCAGACTTATACGCAAAAAAGCCAACGTTAGATTCTAAACTTACTAAAAACAACTTTGAACGATATTTCTTTGGTCCCACCTCCAATTTTATTTGATGATAGATATTATTTGTAAAACTCATTCAACTTTTTCTTCTACAGCGGAATGCGCGCCAACTTTAGCACCATGGCGGCCATCTTTCGAAGCCACCAGCGAAGCCGTTCCCGCGCATCCAAACAAACACAGCCACGCCCTTTACGACATCAACGATATCGTCCACTTCGAAGACAACGACATCGTCATGAGAGACGGAAAGAAACACGACCACAATACTATGGACAATTCCGTCGACCAATTCAAAATTTTCACCGATATCAACAAAATACATCTACAGGATCACAGAAGAAGTGCTAAAGTTAACAATGATGTTGAAAATGTTGAAAAAAGTGATGTCGGGAAGGCGATGCAAACGGATTTAGATGGGAGTTGCAAATGTCAACATGGCGGCGGTTGTGTGGGAAAAGTTTGTCTGTGCCCGTTGGGGTATGCTGGAGAGAAATGCGAGATCACTTTGGATTTAAAGGTAAACAATAGATTTACTTACATAAATAATATCCATAATTTGATCGATTTTACGAAAAGGATAGTCAAGTACGTAGGCCGTCAAGTTTTTGAAGTAGATACCTACTTTATATATCTTTAAATGACGATTGTTGTATAGGACACTATATAGATAGGATCATTTGTATTGCATCACAATTATGCAACAAATATGACATTACAAAAACGACTATTATTTTTGTCATTGCAAAAACACTGAGGTCTAAAGATTATTATTTTGTGTGCAGGTGCCTCGCTTCAATGGCTCTTCCTACCTAAGACTGCCAGGTCTGGGAAATTCTGCACAAGCGTGGCTGGATATACAGGTAAGTTTGGATATGCTTTTTCTTTGTGTATTTAAAAATTAGTATCCTCGTTCAATTCCACAGTCCTTCAATTAATTACTTATTATCGTTTAGAAATAAAGCTGCAAGGTTGTTCAAATATATTTTATTATATTTTTTCAATGGATATTTACAGAAGATTACGTTTCTCGGCATGACTAGAAAATAAGCACTGTAAATTATTAATACTCACGAGGTTTCGAATAAGCTCCTATAGCCAACACTATTTCTAATTGTCTGTCTACAATCATAAACAAAAACGGTTTGTTGGCCATAAATCTAGCGTTATAACCAGTAAACCTGTGTCTAAAACTACGTGGGATGCATCCTTTTGCAACACTGTAGTCTCCTTCAAAATCATATAAATTATCTCTTGCCATTTCTACTTTAACCTCTTGGATAAACTTGAATTCATGAAGATACTCGTCAAGTAGACCAGGAAACCAAGCTCCTCCACCAAACATACCTTCTAGACCCATATATTCTGATAATATTCTGTGCAGGTCAACTATCGAGGTTATTTTAAACCTTGGAATTTCCACATACACTTTCGAGGGTTTAGATCGTTCGTACCTAGCAAAAATTGAACGTAAACTTATAAACTTCAAACGATGTAGTACTGATGAGACGGTTGCGCCTTGGTTGGGAAGAATTAATATAATTGAGAATCTGTTGTTGTCGTATGGTATTTCAAGAATTGTTCCAATGTAGCTGATGAATGTGATGTTAGTTTCGATAATTCCTTGCAAGTAGTTCACATATCCTATTTGATTACGTCTGTCGGCATCGTAGAATCTTTTTATTCTCGTTCTGAATCTTGAGAAACGATTCTGCATTCCTTTGAAGAATAAAGCGTCAATCATCAGAACGTTTCCTGGTTCTATATCTGATGGTATAACGACGTCTTCTATTTTTCCTTGAGTATCAACACTAATGTGTCTATTGATGTTGTTTACTGCAATATCTATATTTCGGAAAGGTTGTTCAATGATATTTATACCTATAGTACTTTGTTTTGAGTCTTCCTTTAATATATTATCATCGATGAAAATCGAAGAACTTGCAACAAAAGTTCCATTGACGTCATCTCTAGATTCCCGGATAATTCTCATGAATTCCGTGTAGAAACATTTGTGGTAGTGTATTCGGAGAACATTTCTGATTTCGCCTAAAGTTTCACAGTCAGCTCCAAATGACAGGGTGGAGATCATTATCCAAGGAGATAACGTTGCAGTAACGAAATGTTCCTTCTGTTCGTTTGCAATCCTATTCACCAAATTTATAGAAAATTCGTACACAGATCTTCTGAAATACGACAACGCTTTTTCCGCGGTACATTGCGATTTTGCTGGTCCAATGGAATTTGATGACACAAGCAATAACAAAACTATTGATATATCCATGTTCGCATAGATCTATTTGTTGACTGGATGAAAAATAGGAAGTTTATAGTCATATTGGTGTTAAGTATCACTCTAGATTACATAGTAACTGTTTATCTAATCTGTGTCCTATAAAACTTGCAATGTAATTCGTTATGGCGATTTATCTATCTTCGTGGTGAGGTAAACAAATAGTGGACACATTGCGGAAACTAGAACATAGATATTAATACAGGGTGTAAGGGACAAAGACTGAATTGGGTTATTCATTCAATAAAACTTAAAAACTTTTACAAATAAAATTGTCGGAATCGTGGTAATTTTGTATGGTGAAGTCAAGATTTTGTTTTATATTCCAGAAGAATTTCTCTATGAAAGTTGTTCAGTTTCGTTGACTTAGGATTCCATTTCATTTTTCGGTACACCGTTCCATACACCATCCATTAATTTTGGTCAATAATCTCTTCTTGTTGCTTAGTTTCATAAAATATGTGTAAACCCCTGTAAGTATTGTGTTAAGAAAAATAACATAAGTTTGGAAGCTATTCTACTCTCCTAGAGTCGCCGTAAAATAAAAATAAATTATAACTGAAATAAATGTGGTCTATTCTCTTCTCGGGAGCCCACAGCAAAGCACTTTCCTTCCTAATGTACCTTTTAATGGTGCTAAATAAGTAAGCATTTTTCTCAACTTTTTAAAATGGGACAAGTTTAGACAGCGAGTTGTTTAAGAGCTCCGTAAATGAATTGTGGTAGCTATCTACTATATTGACGGACGCTCTGCCTACCCCGTGAGGGATAAAGGCGTTATGTATGTATAAGTATAATATGTATGTGTTACGCGCTCTAAACCGCGAAATGGAGTGCCGCAAATTCTTACCGGATGACGATGATAAGATGACAATGATGATGGTGATGATGATGACGATGATGACAACGATGATGACGATGACGATGGTGATGATGATGTTGCTGATAACAATGACGACAATGACGATGATGACAATTACGATTGTGATGATGATGGTGATAACGATGATGATGATAATAATGATGACGATGATTGCGACAATGAAGATGATGACGGAGATGATAGATTATAGAGTCGCAGTAAAATTAAAATAAAATATAACGTAAATAAATTGTCTATTCTGTACTCCGGACTCCGCGAAGTATGTAATGGTGTTAAATAAGAGTAAGTATTTGTCTCAAGTTTTTAAAATGGGACAAGTTTAGACAGGGTATTGTTTAAGAGCTCCGTAAATGAAATATTGTGGTAGCCAAGGGACGGAGACGTTTTCAAAAACTTTCATGGCGCGTAAAAACGAAGTTAAGATGTAAAATGCAAACTCTGGTTGTAAAATGGTTTTTTTTTTAAATTTTTTATGTTTAAAAAAAATTGTTTGTAGTTGAACCACCTTAATACACGTAGGTATACTACATATACATCCATACATAAACCTATAACACTACGTTATTTTTCTACAAATATTTTGTAAATTTTGAAAATGTCGTAAACAAAAACAAACTTACGAAATTGAATGTAGCTTTTCTTTTCGGACAATCAGGTGAGCCTGCAAAGTCCTAACCAAACTGAGGAAAATCTCATAAAGTGATATCAACTTTGTGTCTCCCCGTGGGAATCGAACACAAAACCTCCGGATCAGGATCTCGTGGCTC